>JAPQWV010001951.1:0-68173 GCA_027422505.1 Craterostigma plantagineum | reverse complement strand
TTTTTCTATTTTTGCCTAGATTCTTGAATCGATCGATGGCTTCAGTTTTCCTTTTGGGTACCCTTTTGTTAATTCTTCAAAATGTTTCTATATTTATCCGAGCTAGTGATGATAGACTGTTGCTGCCTTATTCTTACCCTTTTGTAATTTCTGATTAGGAGGGTGGATGTTGATTTCGAGTCGAGGAAGCTAACCTTGTCTGAATTCATGGATAGTTTATGATGTTTCCAGGTAAAGATTCTATGCTAAATCATGGCTGTAGAGCTTTGAATTGCTGTCCTTTATATGCTTGCTGGGTGTAGTAATTGACATAAATAACTGGTTTGCAAGAGATATCTCAGTAGTCATTTGGTCTGTAATTGTTGGAAATTAGGACTCTTATAGGAGAAGAAACTTGATATCGAATGCTAGTGCTTAGAGGAAGACGCTTTATATTACAACACTAGATTTGATTTTCACTAGCTTGATACAAATGCTAAGGTCTCATCCCCTATTTATACTAGTAGCACACTCCTTAAGGTGTGGTTAAGATTTAACCACACCACACGTATCTAGAATTCTCTACCACAATATTTAGGTTCTATAGGTTTCTAATACTTCAATGGATATCTCTAAATATCCAATTGAGTTTTCTAGATTTTGGGCTAATAATTTTCTTTGGCCCAAATTCAAAATCCCCCTCTTATATGTCCAAGCCCAAATCAATTTTAATATTTTCAGCACCCCAAACTTGATTTTGTATTTCGAGCAAATTTCATAGTTGAATGGGGTCTTCATTCTTCAATGGCTTGGTAGAAATATCGGCTACTTGATCTTTGGACTTCACAAATTCCATTTACTTCCTTCCTTGTAATGTGTTCTCTTCGGTCATGGCTGACTGGATTCTTAGCTAATGTTATTGCCGATTTGTCACCCCAGAGAATCTTGTTTGGCTCCTTCTGTTGCATTTCCAATTTCTTAACCTTGTTTCTCTTTTGGGGTATTTGTTAATTCCTGAGTTCCAAGCTCGTGCGTTTTTTCCCAATCCATCGAGTCCATTCTTGAAGCTTAGAATCTCATCATTTCTTTTTTTTTTTTCGTTGCTCATATTCTTGTTGTGCTCCACGCATGAATCTTTCATTAACTCCATCTAGGAGAGCAGGCTTGATATGCATTTGGAGATATTCCATCTTTTGATAGTTGAATGGGGTCTTCATTCTTCAATGGCTTGGTAGAATATCGGCTACTTGATCTTCGGGCTCACATTTTCCCAGTTTTACTACCTTCCTTGTAATGCGCTCTCTTCGGTCATGGGCTGACTTGAATCTTAGCTAATGTTATTGCTGACTTGTCACTCGAGAGAATCTTGTTGGCTCTTCTGTTGCATTTCCAATTTCTAACCTTGTTTCTCTTGTGGGGGTATGTTGATTTCTGAGTTCCAAGCTCGTGGTGTTTTTTCTCAATCCATCGAAGAGTCCATTCTTGAAGCTTGAATCTCATCATTTCCTTTCGTTGTTCATATTATTGTTGTTGCTCCACGCATGAATCTTTTTCAAGAACTCCATCTAGGAGAGCAGACTTGATATGCATTTGTGTATATTCCAATTATTCTCTTGATAGCCAGTCTGCTTCCTGATTGTAGCCTTCAGATATCAATCTTGCAGATCTTTCAGCTTCTCGTTCATGCCCCATTCGAGTTTTGCTAACTCCCACATGTCAATTATATCTTTAGTCTCATCCATGATATCTATCTCATTCATATCATTTTGAAAGCTCATCGGCCACTATTTGCACAGAGACAAGAAAGTTTGATTATCTTTCCTTTCAGTTACCTGGGTTATTTCTTGTTGCTCTTGAAGTGCGAGGCTCTTTCTGGTGAGTTTTCGTCTTCTACAGATCTCGCAGGGCAAACGAATCGAACGTTTTTTGTTCGATTCGAAATTTTTAAGATTCGAATTCGAATATTTAGAATACGAACCGAATAAGAAAATATCTTTTATCGAGAAATATACGAATACGAATATGAAATCACAATATTCGATTCGAAATTATCGAATTATTCGATTCGAATAATATAAAATAAAATATAGTATAATTAATATATATTCATATAAATATATGATAACTCAGTAAAACATTTAAAAATAATATGCTATAATTCAATATATGTTTAATAGAATTTATGTAATTCAATATATTTTTAAATATAATATTGTTTATAATTTATTAAATAAAAATGAAAAGTAACTTTAATACAAATATTCGATATTCGATTCGAATATTGAGAAAATATTCGAATTCGAATAAGAATCGATTTTATGATTCGATAAATTATTCGAATATTCGTATTCGTATTCGATTGTCATCCGAATACGATAGAATATTGCGGTATTCGACTCGATTCGATTCGTTAGCAACCCTATCGCAGGGGGTAAAGCTAGCTGATTATTGAGCTCGTCTCGTCTGCTCTATCAATCACTGGTTGCTCCATGCTTATTTCTTCGATGTATGGAATACTCTCAATCCTCCTCTTCTTCGTTGATTATCACATCTTGACAGAGGATGTTATTGTTACCTTCCACTTGGATGTTATGCTCTTCTCCAAATCAACATCTACACTCGCTGACTCATTAAACTCCATGGACATGCTTCTGTTTCCACTCCTGTGATTGCTCCCACGTGTCCGTGTACCACTCACAGCATTCGCCTATTTCAATATCCTTGCGGGCTATAGTAGAATTCTCTTCTTGATTTTTCTCTTCATGAACTTAGCTCTCTCTTCGACTTTATTGATTCTAAGGCTCGACACTCGGAAGCATAATGTCCGAATTTCTGACATTTATAGCACTTAAGATGCGATTTGTCATACCTTGGTCTTGATTTACCTCGTCCGTATTCGTGTCCACGACCCCCTCATCGTTCTCCTCTTTGACCTTGTCCGCGGCCTCGTCCTTGATTATTTCTTTCTTTCTTGCTGGATCAACTTGCATCTTGAGTAGTTGTTGTCCTTCCCTTCTTCTTTTCTTCTCTTCATGAGCTTGCAATGAGCCCAATAGTTGCTCCATCGTCATTTCTTCTAGATCCTTAGTTTTTTCTATGATGGCTACGATATGCTCGAATTTCGTATCTAATGAGTGAATAATTTTCTCCTTGATTCTAGCATCATCAATTTTCTAGCCATTTCTCTTTAGATCCTCGGAAGTAATCCGACACAACTTCATCTTGTTTCATATGCAAGGCTTCAAACTCGGCTTTTTAAGTTTGAAGACTTATATTCTTTAGGATCCGTTTCTTTATACGCCGTTTAAAGCTTCTCAAATGCTTCCTTGGCAGTCTTTTGTTTCCGAATCTTCTCGAAAACGTCATCATCTAATCCTTAAAGATTAGGTAGAGAGCTTTCTTATTCTCTTTCGCAGCCGGACTCAAACTATCCTTTATTCCATATATATTAAATGCATCCGTGATTTTTTAGACAAAAATGCACGTGTTTTTTTCATAAAGAAAATCAAGAATTAAGATTCTCTCTGCCATTCTTGTGGAAACAGAACACATTTGCACACTCGAAACATCACGATTGTATTAATATTTATATTATCACTGAGGACAGGAAATCATGTAAAATATTATCCTTTGAGATATGCTGGCAATGGCAATACCTTGACATGACATACTATTTTGGCATTACTATTCATTTATATATTATATACTATTTTGGTAAAAAAATCTAACCGACCCCACACGAACGATTTTCTTTTTTACCGTCCCGTGTATTCCCACACAGCCCGGTTATTGGCTAACCGCCACATACTCCAGAGGTGAACTAATCCCCGAGGTCAGATGGATACGTCCCCAAACCCACCCAACAACGATAGTCATGTGCCTTAGGCTATGGGGACTTCTCAAATCACGTGGGAGGTAGGGTTCGAACCCCTGACCTCCTAGTCAGATACTTTGAGTGCCTCAGCTTGGCCACTAGAGTCAAGCCTCATTGGCCCACACGAACAATTTGATCACAACAAATTGGTTTCCCCTCATAATTTATGAGTAAGGTGGTTGTCATTCCATGCATGTATGGCACATATTATTCTCACAGAAATTCACTTATTTTGCCCGCGTGAAAAAATTTGCGTAATGACGAATTTAATTCCACTTCTACGCTCGTCGTATGCAAGAATTAGGGAGACATCACTCATGCCATGAAAAGTTGTTGTCTATACATAGGCATTATGTGTAGATACAATTAGATGAAGGAAGAATCATCTCATCACTTGTTGATGTTTTAATTCCTTTAATCTGACTTAATACTTAATAGGCGAGCATGTATAGATTTTCAGAACAGAGATCGTCTTAGTTTCGACTTTCACAGCAACTTTCTAATGAAAAATGACTGAAAAGAAAAGATAATTCCACACCGTCATTTACAAGATTTACATCACTATAAATCCAATCCACTGTGTCACTTCATTCCAAGACACTCTCTATCATATATCATTCATCAATCTCCCTATTTGGTAAGAAAGAAAAGAAGTAATAGAGAAGAAATGGGCGATGACGTCCTGAAAATAAGAAGCCCACATAGTTTGCATACCATACCAGCGCAAGGCCCAATAAACCCCATGATTAAGCTAGCCAAGCTTCTTCTTCACCACAAATTCCCACATCACCTTCGTCAACACAGAGTACAACCACCGCCGACTAGTCAACTCGCGCGGCCCCTACGCCGTGGCCTTCCTTCCCCGCTTCCGCTTCGCCACCATCCCCGACGCCTACCCTACACCGACGCCGACCAGGTACTACGACGTATTTACGCTGAAAAAGCCTGAGAATATATATAGCAGAAGAAAGAAAACCCTTTTTTCAAGATCTGTGCGTTTTTTCATCCAAAAAAGGACATACCCTCACTGGCCTTCGACCACCACGACGTGCCTCGAACCCTTATGGGAGCTCAAATAAAAAAACAAGATCTGTTCTTTTCCATCCAACAAATGACATACCCTCACAGTGCCTCGTGTTTTTGAAGTAGTCTTTGACCCGGTCATTTTTTAAAAAATAGCACCCTTGATTTTTTTTTATCAATAGTACTCTTTTTAATTAATACTTAATCATCTTCTTCTTATCCCTATATTATTAAAAGAAAAAGAAAAATAAAAATAAAATACAACGCAGCGCATGAATGAATTAAAAGGCTGCACGATCATTTTGCAGCACAAAGCATTCATTCCACCAAGCAAGCTCACCTAATTTTCTTCTTCTTCATCATCGTCCCTAACAAAAATCACCTATACTTTCTTCTTCTTCTGCAAGTCAGTCGACCCGACCTCACAGTCGGAAGAAAGTCGAAAGTCCTCACTGAAAGATAATTTCGCACCTCAAACTCGTCACTGTAAGTATTTTCGTGGTGAATCTTTAATATAACCGTCGAAATTTGTAATTTTTAGTCCTCCAAATTAAATGGGGTGTCAAAGCTTTGAAATTCCGGTTGGAAGCACGAACGCATTCAATGTTCGTTTTTTAATACGTCTAGCTGATCAGGAGATCCCGCCCACGCTTTAGACGTGGGACCCGCACATAAAGCATGGACCCCACGGGTATGTCAGGCGCGTCAGATCATGAGATCCGAACATAAACACAGGGTCCCCGCACGTAGATTCACGAGACCCGCACATTAGTGCCGGGGTCCCACCGCTATATCAGGTGCAACCCGTGCATAAGTGCAGGATCCCCGCACGTAAATTCACGGGACCCGCGCATTAGTGTCGTGGTCCCCGGCGCTATATCAGGCGCGTCCGATCACGGGACCCGCGCATTAGTGCAGGGGACCAGCGCAGAATCGCTGGTTCTAAACCCTAATTTCATCTTTCAAATGTTATATACTGAACTTTACTTCTTTTATAGGTGACAATCATGACATCACGAGCATTTTTGTCGATGGTCAGTGGATAGTTTGCGAGGACAATACGTCGAACTGGGTTCCGATCCAAGTTGCCGGTGGCAATAAATCTTGGTCGACACGGTTCATGCACATTAGAGGATCTCAGTAACGAGATTTTGAAGGCATTGTCATTACGCAACGACAATACCAAACTCGGGATAAGCTACATGCCTTGCATAGACTACAGTTGTGTGCGCACCATCTTCATCGAGAACGATTATGGCGTAGCGTGCATACCTTGGTTTTGGTTGTCCACGGTCAAGACCACCTCTTCACGTGCAACTTGAGTTATCCATCATTGCTGCACCGCCACATCAACGTCATGATAATGATTTGTCGAGTTTCGACATTAGCCTTATAGCGCAGTGCGATATAACCCAAAAATCCAACCATTTGAGGGTTTTTTCAGCACATCTTACAACCCTCCTTACCAAAGTAATGAAAGCACTCGCTATTTAGGCGATTACTTCGAAATGGGCGGCGAAGAATATGATAATGAAAATGAGCAAATCGGTGGGGAAGATGTAAATGAAGACGAGCAATGTGCTTCAGATAATATGATAATGGTGATGATGACGAGTTTGATGTCGATGAGCACGACGACGCTCTAGATATGGCCGAAGATGGTACCTATTCGATTACGGATGGTTTGATCATATACGTTGGACAAGAATTTCGTAGCAAGAAAGAATTCAATAACGAAATCACTAAAGTCGCAGTCGCTGCGTGCTTCGAACTCCAAGTGGATAGGTTAAACAAAACCTTGTACGTAGTGAAATGTGCGAAGGAGAACTGTGAATGGTGAGTACGAGCTGTACAGGACAAGAACTCCCCTTTTTTCTCAATCTGAACGTACTGCAACACGCACATGTGGTGTGTCTCATCGACGCCGTAGACATCGGTAGGGAAGTTCGTCGCTCGTATCGTGCGCGTTGTTCGAAAATTTGGGGCTCCTAAAGACATTCTGTAACCCAGTTCAATACAGTCGATGATGCAGAGCAAGGGAGTGGAAGTTTCATACTACAAGGCTTGGAGAGGGAAACAAATTGCGAGCGATGAACTAGTTGGTAACATGGACGCTTGCTACGGTTTACTGCCGGCATACTTAAATGCGGTGAGGCAAGCCAACAAGGGCAGTATCACCGATTGAGAGATGACGAAGACAATTGGTTCAAGTACATGTTTTTGGCATATGGCGCATGCGTCAGAGGCTTTACGTACATGAAGAAAGTCGTTTCTATCGACGCAACTTTTTTAAAGGGGAGTATAAGGGATCATGATGATTGCCACGGCGCAAGACAGCGATTACCATCAATATCCTGTAGCATGGGGTCTTGCCGACTGGTCGGAGGCAACCGAGTCATGGACGTGGTTTCTCACGAGATTGCGACGTTTTGTCGCGAACAGCGATGATCTCGTAATAATTTCTCATCGGAACAATGGAATAAAGAATGCAGTTCCCGCCGTTTTCCCGAATGCGTTTCATGGTGCCTGACAATTTCAACAAAACGTGAAGATGAAAACGAAGAAGAAAGTTGCTTGCCCGATTTTTTGGCGTGTAGCGACTGCCTACACAAAGAGCGAGTCCGACCGTTATTTAAAGCAGTTTGAAGACAAATACAAGGACGTGGCGGACTATCTTGACGAAGTTCCAAGGCGACGTGGACGCGAGCATATTGCCCTAGATCAAGATACAACATAATGACGACCAATGGATCCGAGTCTATAAATACGGCTCTATGTAAGGATAGAGAGCTTCCAATTATTGGATTGTTGGACTCGATTCATCGACTATCATCATCATGGTTCAGTAAGCATCGACGATCTACGGAACCTTCAATCGCCTCAAACATGACTAGGTTTACACCGAAGGTGGAGTCGATTATACGAGAGAATTTCGTCCGAGTCACAAAAATTTCATGCGTCTGAAGTCGAGCATCTAATATATAACATGTACATGCAGCATGTGAACGAGGTGGTCGATTTGAGAGCAAATGCACGTGCATGATGTTTGACATCGATCGTATCCCATGTCCACATGCGATTGCAGCTTGTGGTTACGCCCAAGTGCCGGTGTATTCATTAGTGCACGATTATTATACCTTGGAGATCTAGAAGTTAGCTTACGAAGGGACTATACGTCCGATTACGGATCGCATGCAAAGTAGAATTGAGATGTTGCCACCTCTTGTTGGTTCACAACGTGGACGATCACTGAAAAATAGGTTGCCTTCGGTGGGTGAATTTGGTAGGAGATAACGTTGTAGTATTTATGCATATTTGTGTTACGTTGCCATTTGTGTTGTGCTATGTTAGGTTGTGTTATGTGCGTGTCATTTTGTGTTGCGTTGCCATGTTATGCTTCTTTTAGCTAACACATTTTAGCCAATGACTTGGTATGAATATGAAAATAGAAAATCTTTATGCCCAGGTGCGCAGGGGACCGCATCGCATATGCTGAGAATCCCGCACAGATGCGCATGAGACCCCTGTGCATCTTTGTGGTTCCCGCCGAGTCCCATGCCCTTAGCGAGCGGGTTCCCTAACCTTAACGTTTGGGTCCCATGCTCGTAACGCACGGGTCCCTTAAGATTTGCGCGCAGGTTCCACACGTTATGCGCAGGGGACCTACATGTCATGGGCAGGGGATCCGGCTGGAACCACATGGTACCCGCACATTAGGGTTGATCACGTTTGCTTATTGAGTGGATCAATAATTGTTCAATGATTGGTCAAAAGAGACATGTCAGAGCCGTGTCTTCAATTATTGGTCAAAAGTGACATGTCAGAGCAGTGTCATTATACAGTATGTGCATGACAGATGACTTGACATTTGATTCCCGATTAATAAAATGAAAGGATGTGAAAATCTAATATTATTAAATTTCTTAATAAGATAATATTTAATAAAAAATTAAGTGCGTGATTAAGAAAAAATAATAATAACTGCTAGATTAACAATACCTAAGTCCACGATTTAAAAAAAATTATATATTCCAACATGTATTTTAAGTTGAATGATCTCTGACGTGAATATAGTAAGAGAGCACACCCAAAAAACATACCCGTGTTTGTGATTTCTGTAGGATGTATCAAAAACTGAATTCTTGTGATTTTATCAAATTGTTTTGTTATGTGATATTTTATGATGACTTTATATTGTAATATAGGATAAACAATGTATAAATACGCACAATTTATCGCTTAATTCCATTAATTAACATTGCAAATCGCACATTGAACACATGAGATCCGCGCTTCCAAACAGGGGACCCGCGCATATTGCATAGTCCCCATACTCAAATGTCCGAGTTCTGCATGGTCCCATCAAAATTATGCGCATGTTGCTGCATGGTCCCGTCTAGTCCCGTCGAAAATACTGCGCAGGGGCCCACGCGTTAAGGGCAGGAGACCTGCGCGTTATGAGCAGGGGACCCGCACTTATATTCAGGGGACCCGTGCAGGGAACGTGCGTTGCATGCCCAGGGACCAAAAGTGCCGCACTTAACATTCAGCCCCCTTCAGTTATGTCATGTCAAATCACACATCACTCTCATACTGACAAAAAGTTAGAAAACACAGAAAAAATAACCTTTTAACATTCACAACCCTAAGTTCATATCCAACACACATAAAAAATATCAAACAAGTAGAATTAAAATTCAACACATAAATTCAACACATAAAATTTATATTCAACAAACAAACAATACTAAAAACTGTCCCAATCCTTCTTAAAAATAGAAGGTATTTTCTGAAATCCTTCATATGATTTTTATTGAACAAGGCGACGTCTCCCGCCTCAATAAAAATAATATGAAGGATTTCAGAAAATACCTCGCATGTTCTATTTTTAAGAAGAATTGGGACAGTTTTTAGTATTGTTTGTTTGTTGAATATAAATTTTATGTGTTGAATTTATGTGTTGAATTTAATTCTACTTGTTTGATATTTTTTTATGTGTGTTGGATATGAAATTAGGGTTTGAATTTTAAAAGGTTATTTTTTATGTGATTTCCAACTTTTTGTCAGTATGAGAGTGATGCGTGATTTGACATGACAGTAACTGAAGGTGGGCTGAATGTTAAGTACGGCACTTTTGGTCACTGGGCATGCAACGCACGTTCCCTGCACGGGCCCCCTGAATATAAGTGCGGGTCCCCTGCTCATAACGCGCAGGTTTCCTGCGCTTAACGCGTGGGTCCCCTGCTCAGTATTTTCGACGGGACCAGTCGGGACCATGCAGCAACATGCGCATAATTTTGACGGGATCATGCGGGACTCGGACATCTCAGTATGGGGACTATGCAATATGCGCGGGTCCCCTGTTTGAAGCGCGGGTCCCCTGTGTTCATGTGCGATTTTTGCAATGTTAATTCATGGAATTAAGCAATTAATTGTGCATATTTATACATTGTTTATCCTATACTACAATATAAAGTCATCATAAAATGTCACATAACAAAACAATTGGATAAAATCACAAGAATTACATTCAGTTTTTTGATACATCCTACAGAAATCACAAACACGGGTATGTTTTTTGGGTGTGCTCTCTTACTATATTCACGTCAGAGATCATTCAACTTAAAATACATGTTGGAATATATAATTTTTTTTAAATCGTGGACTTAGGTATTGTTAATCTAGCTGTTATTATTTTCCTTTTTAATCACGCACTTAATTTTTTATTAAATATTATTTATTAAGAAATTTAATAATATTAGATTTTCACATCCTTTCATTTTATTAATCGTGAATCAAATGTCAAGTCATCTGTCATGCACATACTGTATAATGACACTGCTCTGACATGTCACTTTGACCAATAATTGAAGACCTCTGACATGTCTCTTTTGACCAATAATTGAACAATTATTGATCCACTCAATAAGCAAACGTGATCAACCCTAATGTGCGGGTACCATGTGGTTCCAGCCGAATCCCCTGCCCATGACATGTAGGTCCCCTGCGCATAACGTGGGGAACTGCGCGCAAATCTTAGGGGACCCGTGCGTTACGAGCATGGGACCCAAACGTTAAGGTTAGGGAACCCGCTCGCTAAGGGCATGGACTCGGCGGGAACCACAAAGATGCACAGGGGTCTCATGCGCATCTATGCGGGATTCTCAGCATATGCGATGCGGTCCCCTGCGCAACTGGGCATAAAGATTTTCTATTTTCATATTCATACCAAGTAATTGGCTAAAATGTGTTAGCTAAAAGAAGCATAACATGGCAACGCAACACAAAATGACACGCACATAACACAACCTAACATAGCACAACACAAATGGCAACGTAACACAAATATGCATAAATACTACAACGTTATCTCCTACCAAATTCACCCACCGAAGGCAACCTATTTTTCAGTGATCGTCCACGTTGTGAACCAACAAGAGGTGGCAACATCTCAATTCTACTTTGCATGCGATCCGTAACCGGCCGTATAGTCCCTTCGTAAGCTAACTTCTAGATCTCCAAGGTACAATAATCGTGCACTAATGAATACCCGGCACTTGGGCGTAACCACAAGCTGCAATCGCATGTGGACATGGGATACGATCGATGTCAAACATCATGCACGTGCATTTGCTCTCAAATCGACCACCTCGTTCACATGCTGCATGTACATGTTATATATTAGATGCTCGACTTCAGACGCATGAAATTTTTGTGACTCGGACGAATTCTCTCGTATAATCGACTCCACCTTCGGTGTAAACCTAGTCATGTTTGAGGCGATTGAAGCTCCCGTAGATGATGATGATAGTCGATGAATCGAGTCCAACAATCCAATAATTGGAAGCTCTCTATTCTTACGTAGAGCCGTATTTATAGACTCGGATCCATTGGTCGTCATTATTTGTATCTTGATCTAGGGCAATATGCTCGCGTCCACGTCGCCTTTGGAACTTCGTCAAGATAGTCCGCCACGTCCTTGTATTTGTCTTCAAGCTGCTTTAAATAACGGCCGGACTCGTTCTTTGCGTAGGCAGTCGCTACACGCCAAAAAATCGGGCAAGCAACTTTCTTCTTCGTTTTCGTCTTCACGTTTTGTTGAAAGTGTCAGGCACCATGAAACGCATTCGGGAAAACGGCGAGAACTGCATTCTTATTCCATTGTTCCGATGAGAAATTATTACGAGATCATCGCTGTCCGCGACAAAACGTCGCAATCTCGTGAGAAACCACGTCAATGACTCGGTTGCCTCCGACCAGTCGGCAAGACCCCATGCTACAGGATATTGATGGTAATCGCCGTCTTGCGCCGTGGCAATCATCATGATCCCCTTATACTTTCCCTTCAAAAAGTTGCGTCGATAGAAACGACTTTCTTCATGTACGTAAAGCCTCTGACGCATGCGCCATATGCCAAAAACATGTACTTGAACCGATTGTCTCGTCCATATCCCAATCGGTGATACTGCCCTCGTTGGCTTGCCTCACCGCATCTAAGTACGCCGGCAGTAAACCGTAGCAAGCGTCCCTGTTACCAACTAGTTCATCGGTCGCAATTTGTTTCCCTCTCCAAGCCTTGTAATATGAAACTTCAACTCCCTTGCTCTGCATCATCGACTGTACTGAACTGGGTGACAGAATGTCTTTAGGAGTCCCGAAATTTTCCAACAACGCGCACGATACGAGCGACGAACTTCCCTACCGATGTCTACGGCGTCGATGAGACATGCCACATGTGCGTGTTGCAGTACTTTCGGATTGAGAAAAAGGGGGAGTTCTTGTCCTGTGCAGCTCGTACTCGCCATTCACAGTTCTCCTTCGCACATTTCACTACGTACAAGGTTTTATTTGACCTATCCACTTGGAGTTCGAAGCTTGCAGCGACTGCGACTTTAGTGATTTCGTCCTTGAATTCTTTCTTGCTACGAAATTCTTGTCCAACGTATAGGCTCGAACCATCCGTAAACGAATAGGTACCATCATCGGCCAGTCTAGAGCGTCGTCATGCTCATCGACATCAAACTCGTCATCATCATCATCATCTGAAGCACCTTGCTCGTCTTCATTTTCATCTTCCCACCGACTTGCTCGTTTTCATTATCATATTCTTCGCCGCCAATTCCGGAGTAATCTCCTAAATAACGAGTGCTTTCATATCGCACTGCACTATAAGGCCGACGTCGAAACTCGACAAATCATTATCATGACGTTGATGTGGCGGTGCAGCAATGACGGATAACTCAAGTTACACGTGAAGAGGTGGTCTAGACTGTGGACAACCAAAACCAAGGTACGCACATACGCCGTAATTGTTCTGGATGTAGTAGATGGGGCGCACACAACTGTGGTCTATGCAAGGCATGTAGCTTATCCTGAGTTTGGTATTGTCGTTGCATAACGGTAATGCTTCAAAATCTCGTTACTGAGATCCTCTAATGTGCATGAACCGTCGTCGACCAAGATTGATGCCACCGGCAACTTGGATCTCGAACTCAGTTCGACGTATTGTCCTCGCGAACTATCCACTGACCATCGACTTGAAAAAAATGCTCGTGATCGTCATGATTGTCACATATAAAAGAAGTAAAGTTCAGAATCCTACACTAATGCGCGGGTCCGGTGAATTTACGTGCGGGGACCCTGTATTTATGCGCGGTCCCGTGATCGAACGCGCCTGATATAGCGCCGGGGACCCTGGCACTAATGCGCGGGTCCCGTGATCGAACGGCTTGATATAGCACCGGGGACCCCGGCACTGATGTGCGGTCCCATGTTGGTCTAACGCGCGGGGCAACTGCTTCCAAGCAGGGGTCCTCTGATCAGCTGGACGTATTAAAAATGAACATTGAACGCGTTCGTGCTTTCCAACTGGAATTTGAAGCTTTGACATCCCATTTAATTTGGAACAAGGCTTTAGGACTGAAAATTTCAAATTTCGAGGGTTATATTGAAGATCCAGCGACAAAAATACTTACGGTGACGAGTTTCAGGTGCGAAATTCTCTTTCAGTGAGGACTTTCGACTTTCTTTCGACTGTGAAAAAGTTGATATGAGGTCGGGTCGACTGACTTGCAGAAAAAGAAAAAAAATGTAGGTGATTTTTTTAAGGACGATGATGAAGAAGAAAATTAGGTGAGCTTGCTTGGTGGAATGAATGCTTTCTGCTGCAAAATGGTTGTGCAGCTTTTAATTCATTAATGCGATGCGTTGTATTTTATTTTTATTTTTCTTTTAATTTTATACTATTAAGGGATTAGAAGAAGATGATAAGTGTTTATTAAAAAGAGTGTTATTGACAAAAAAAAGTCAAAAGTGATAATTTTTTTAAAAGTGACCAGGTCAAAGGCTATTTTTTAAAAAGACCCTATTTTTGAAAGATGAACAAGTCAAATGCTATTTACTTAAAAATCCCTTTGCCTCTCCACCACCACGACATGCCTCGAACCCTTCTACAAGCTCATAGAGAGGCTCAACGGCGGCGACGGCGACTGCCCGCCGTGACTTGCATACTCTCCGACGGCGTTATAAGCTTCACACTCAAGGCGGCAGAGAGGTTCAACTCGCCTGAGCTTTTGGACAACCAGCGCTTGTGGGCTCTTAGCATACACACAGTACAAGAACTCGTCGACAAAGGATACGTACATTTGAAAGGTGTAATAAACTCTTCTGTTCTGCTTTAAAGTACTTAGATAACTCTTTGAATTGCAGACATGAGCCAAGTCAAAGATTGATACTTAGACACAGCCATCGATTGGATCCCAGGAATGAAAGACATCAAACTGAAAGACTTCCTTCTTTCATCGTAGAACGGATAGAGAAGACATCTTGCTAAACTTCATTATGTGAAGTGTTAACAGCAATTGCGTTCGAGTGATGGCAGGTCAAAGATCAAGCGACAATGCTATTTAGTCGGCGACAAGTCCAGTTCGAAGGACGTGTGCCAACTGTTCGAAGGCCGAAGACGAGGTGATCCTATGGCATTACAAACTAGGCCACGTCAACTACCGAACTTTAGAGCAGCTTATCAAACACGAAGCAATCAGAGGCATTCAAAAGTGAAAGGAGTTTGGTAAGGTTGTTTGTGAATCTTGTTTGAAGGGTTAGCAAGTTCATACTAGCCATAATGTTGACCAACATGCTGCCCAATATTTTAAAACTGCTCACTGTGTTCAACTTATTCATATGGACTTGATGGGACCGATGGAAGTATATGTGGTAGGAATATGCCTATGTGCTCGTGGATGATTACTCTAGATATGCATGGATATTCTTCCTTAGGGAAAATCTGAATCGTTCCATTTTTTCAAAACATTTTTGCCATGATTAAGAACAACTTTGTGATTCTATATTTCACATTAGATCAGATCATGGTAGGGAATTTGAAAATCAGTTATTTAGTGACTTTTGTGATAAAAAATGCATCATTCATGAATTTTCATCTCTTAAGACGCCCCAACAAAATGGGGTGGCCGAAAGTAAGAATATGACTTTGCAAGAAATGGCCCGTGTTATGTTGTTATCTAAGAATATTTCTAAAGATTTTTGGGCATAACAATTGCATATACTGCTTGTCGTATTTCGAATCGTGTGTTCTTTCGACATGGAACTAAAAAGATTTCGTATGAGTTGTGAATGGGAAAAGCACTGTCAAGTATTTTCATGTTTTTGGGTGTTTTTGTTACATGTTGAATGATCGTGAGTACTTGACCAAAAGTGATAAATGCATTTTTCTAGGTTATTCTTCGAATAGTCTGCTTATCGTGTATACAATTTGCGTATGAAATCTGTTCAGGAATCTGTTAATATTGTATTTGATGATGCTATTGACCTTAGCAAAAGATAAGATCACGCATGATTTTCGAAGATATGGTTTGTTGACTTGAAACCAAGAAACACGTGAAGCTCCAAGTGGTTTATGATCTGTAGTTCTTTTGTGGGTCTATAAATATGTAGTAGGAGTGTGTCGATACATGTGTGGGAGATAGAAAAGAAATAATATTTTTCTAAGGAATACCACCCTCTGTCCTTGTTAGCGTGTGAGTAGAAAAAGAAAAAGGCACAAAAGGAAAAGTATTGTGCTATGTGAGTGTAGAGAGCATTAAGGAAAAATACAGTACGTTAGGATCAGAGAGATATCAATAGTGGTGTGAGTGTGCATGTAATATAAACAAGGTTTTTTTTCTCCAATCTTGTGTTCGTTTCTCCTCAAATATTAAAAATAAAACAACAAAATGGTATCAGAGCCAATGGTGTCAGCGGAGCCGGTTAGAGCCGACAGAGCCGATGATGTCGCCAGAAGCCGATGGTGCCAATGGTGTGGAAGCGGATATTAGGTGCCCACATGTTAATCCCGCGACTCACCGAGAATAACTACGCAAGGTGGAGTGTCGAAATGCAAACTTGTTCAAATCGAAAGGCTTATGGGAAATAGTCGAAGATGGATATTCACCAGATACGACGAAGAATACCAAGTCGCAACGGAAGACGTTGGGAGCCGCCGTCAGAGAGAAAATGGTCTCGCGCTCCTCATCATCTACGAGGCGTTAGATTTTACCGGTTTCGGAGCGATAGGCGCAACGAGAAAAGACAAGGAAGCCTGCGATCTGTTGGAGAAAGCGTACAAAGACGCTTGCAGCAACCAAGTTCAGCCACAAAAACAGGGCGAACTTGAGACGGCGAAGGAGGACGACAAGAACGTCGAGGGTGAACCCGTACGAGAAGACGTACCTCGCGGCATAGAGAGAAAGAGTGACAGAGACGACGCTGATGAGCCTAAACCGGTGGATGAAAGAAAAAATGATGAACCACCACAAAAAACCGAGAATGGGGAAAAAAAAGAAGGCGGATCATCAAAGATGAAAGCCGATGGTGATGGAGAGGAGGAAATATATCCAAAGGCCGAGGAGCCCGTGGAAGAAGAAAAGAAAAAAAGAATTCCAAACGAAGGAGAGCTCGAGAAAGAGGAGGTGGTCGAAAGAAACGCCGCCACGACAACCACCTGATAAAGTCGTGGAGATCGACGCGAAGACACGAGATGAAGAACAAGGTCGACGACGCCATGCACATGTCTTCCGACGAAGTTGGAGATAATACCAATGGGGCGAATGTCAAAGCTATGGAGACATACGAGACGGTGTCAAAGAAAGGCGATTATGCCGACGAAAAGACGAGAAAGAATCCAACTCCCCAGCAGGCTGAAGAAGCCGTACGAGGAGAGTCGCATGAGTGCGATGAGATGAACGTGCATGCAGCCACGACGGAGGCCATGCGGCATATTGTCGACAAAGTCACGACACAAAAGACTGGAGAACCTACGGAGGCCAATCCTAATGAGAAAGAACGCGTTAACGAGGAAAAAGCACGCCAGAAAGAAAGGAGATAAAATAATGGATTGAGGCGAGGAACAAATTCGAGACCTATATGAATATCTTGAGAAGCCGTAGCAACGTCAAATACAAGCTTGCTGATAAATTGGATTCGGACGAGAAGGGCGAGGTCAAGACAAGACGACGATCAAGGAGGTCCTCAAGCGGATCGGCGATAACCAAAATATGAAGGACGATATCGGCGAAAATCACAGAGAAATCCGGAGGAGGTCACGAATAAGATCGATGACCTCGTGACCAAAGAGGCGACTGACGTACAACGAAGGAGACCTTGGAGATGCCAAGGAAGGCCAAGCGATGCAAGGATCCAATCGACACACCCGCGGATATTGGGCATGACAAAGACCATGTAAAGGTCGTGGAGAAGGTCGCAAATAAATTCAGAAAAGGCGATGCGCTCGTGAACAACGAGAAAGAGTACGAATGATTCGACATGCTCGATTCTGGCGACGAGCCGACGCGCCTGACGGGCAACGTCCCGAAGATGGAAGAAAAACATTCCTATATTTATTACAGCACCGACGAAAGCGAAAAGGCTATAGATAGCTCTCTACACTTCAAAAGCCCGATAAAGAAGTGCTACGAAGTTTTGCATGCGGTTGATGGATATGCAGTCGTGCAGTTGAAAGAATACAATAAAATGAAGTTGGTCTTGGTCAATAAAAAAGCATATGAAGCTAGACGACGAAACTAAGGAAGTAGAAGAGATGGTCGTCTACGATAAGGTCGCCGACTCACCCAGCTATCTGGTAACTGGCGAGTACGGCTGGACAACAACTATGGAGATTGTTATGAAGGCACTTAATAACGGCAAGTGGCGTGCCGCAACGTATGATATACGAAAAAGAGTTAAGTTTAAGTAGGACTGAAAGAACGAAAGAAGATTGAGATTAAGGGGGGAATTATAAGGAAATAATAATAAAAAATAGAAGTCAGACTAAATCTTCAAGAATCAAGAAGCAGCCTACAAAAATCATTGAACAAGGAAAAATATGAAGAAGACGAAAAAGATAAGATCACGCATGATTTCGAAGATATGGTTTGTTGACTTGAAACCAAGAAGCACGTGAAGCTCCAAGTGGTTTATGATCTGTAGTTCTTTTGTGTGTTATAAATATGTAGTAGGAGTGTGTCGATACATGTGTGGGAGATAGAAAAGAAAATGCTCCACAATTTTTTATTACAAATGATGTCAAAGCTGTGATGAAATAGAGGAGAATGTGGAGGAAAATGTTCAGCCAATATCTGACTCAAACACCTGAACCTTAACAGAACGATGATGAAGCTGGACTCAGCGAAGTGCGAAGAGATCCGCCAGCTAAGATACAGAAAGACCATAGACTTAATCATCGGAGAACGAAGGAAGGAAAAGCAGGGACAAGCCGCACAAAGATTACAAGTCTATGGTGAGGAACGTATGCATGAATTCTGTATACGTCGAGGTGCTCTTTAACTGTTTTGTTTCTGAGGTAGAACCCAAAAATGTTCATGAGTGATCGACACGTGGTGTGCTAATATAATTTGCAAGTGCGACAAGTGATAATATAAAACGAGTACTTAATTACTATCACCAACGTGCGTAGGCATTGGACCTATCGTTTGTAGTGCAGTAAAGTGCGAGTATCGAACACGAGGAATAACCGATTACTAGTAATAACCTACCAACTCGATATCTAGCTAAATAAAATGCGTAGATTGTTTTACGAATTATCGTAACAGATCAATCCTAAATCAACGAGAGACTAAGAGATTATGCCTAAACTGATAAGAGTACTTCGGATAATAAAGATGTGCTCCGGATTCGAATTCCGCTAGGTATTATCGCCTAAGACAATGAAATATCGTTCCTACGTGGTTAAGACTAAATCGCAGTAATTTCCTACCCACTCACGAATTTGTTGTCGCCCTAAACGCTCGCGGGGATCTAAAATTCAGTAATTACTAATGGCGAGGATCGAGTATTTGCTTTCGCCCTATACTCGAATCATATCTTCTGCGAACGGCCTAATCGTTGTTTAGCTGTCGGCCTAAACGATTTTCCACCCATTCACTTTAACACATAGACATATTAAAGCGAAGAAACAATTCATAGATCGATAAATAGTATAAACACATGAGTCACGATAAACATATGTCTTAAATACGAATTAACCTAGCGTTCATCTACTTCCAAACACATAAGGGAATTAGCTACTCATAATTGACGGAAAACAACGAAAGAAATAAGGAACGAGGAGGAAAGATTCATGATCTTGATGTATTGATGATCTGGGATGGTAGCGTGGATGAATCTTCGTTCTTCATTCAATTCGGCGTGATTGCGTCGTTGATCGTCTCTTGCGCTTCTCGAGTGGAATTCTCCATTCTTGGCGTCTCTATTTCGTCCTTGATGTGTTAGGGTTATGATATGAGAGGTCCGCCTTTTTCTGAGTCGAAAATGGGTTTTTATACTGATATTCGACACCTTCACGGCCTGGGACATGGTCCTTCACGGCCGTGACACTGTCGGGGCACGAAATGAGCTCACTGCCGTGCGTCATGGCCTCGTGCAGTAGTGTCACGGTCCGTAACACTTTCAACAGTCTTGCGACAGTTTCGTATTTCTCTTAGATGGAGGGGTAATCGATGTCCGGGACCTAAAATTTTAACCAGAGATAGAAGACTTTCCAATATTGATCATGACCAAAGGGATTCTCAATCCGAGGTCAGGATTGGGTTATATGAGTTTTTAATGCTGCTGCTTCGGGTCACGGCCTGGTGCAGAAGTTTCACGGCCGTGACTGAGTTGATCTTGGCTTCTCACAATAGTCACGGCCGTGAAGTTTTCCTGTCAGCATCGTAACTTGTCTGTTTTGCCATGTTTTTGCTCATTTTCGCTCGGTAGACATCCTAAGGTCCTACAATGTGCAAAGAGGTATAAATAGAGCATATAAATGCATAAAACAATGAAGAATACTCTATTATCACCCAAATAACTAGTACAATAAACGTATTAGTAGACGTTTATCAACGAGGCTCTCACGAATATTTTTTGGATTAATGCGATGCAAGAGAAACTCTTGCAGTTTGAGAAAAAACTAGTCTGGAACTTAGTTCCACGGCCGAAAGGACATTATTGTCATAGCACGAAGTGGGTCGTTAAATAAATCTGATGAACTTGTAGAGTTGTTAGGAACAAAGCACGTTTAGTAGCTCAAGGTTATACGCAGGTAGAGGGCATAGATTTCGATGAGACGTTTACTCATGTGGCTAGGTTAGAATCAATTAGGCTGTTGTTAGCGATTGCATGTTGGTTCAACATTACATTACATCAAATGGATGTTACGGGTGCGTTTTTAAATGTGAATATTGATAAAGATATCTATGTTGAACAACCTATGGGATTTGAAGACCCACATTTACCTAACCATGTTTTTAAGCTGCAGAAAAGCTTTATATGGACTGAAGCAAGCGCCCCGAGCCTGGTATGGTAGGTTAGCTACATTTTACTTGAATTGGGGTGCGTACGAGGTGAGGCAGACCGTACTATTTTTGTAAAAAGGGTCGGTTCTGATATTTTGATTGCCCAAGTTTATGTTGATGATATTGTTTTTGGCTCAAGCTCACAATCTATGCTAGACCATTTTGTGCAGGCTATGAATTCCATGTTCGAAATGAGCATGATCGGGGAACTAACTTTTTTCTTAGGTTTACAGATCAAGCAACACAGTGAGGGATCTTTATGTCCCAGAAGAAGTACGCTAAGAACACAGTCAAGAAGTTCGGGTTGGACAAGGCTAAGGTAATGAAAATGCCTATGGGGTCTACGCCAAATGTAAGTAAAGATAATATTGGACAGAATGTTGACCCAACATTATCGATCCATGTAGGCAGTCTGTGTATTTTCAGCTTGTAGACCCGACATTATGTATACTGTATGTGTCTGTGCTAGATATCAATCTGAGCTTAAGGTTTCCCATCTTAATGCCGTAAGCGTATTCTTCAATATGTGAGTGGTTCTGTAGCCTAGGATTGTGGTTCTCTAAAGATACTAATATGAGTCTTGTAGGCTACAACGATGCTGATTGGGCAGGTGACGAGGATGATCGCAAGAGCACAAGTGGCGGCTGTTTGTTCTTATCAACTTAGTTGCATGGTAGAGTAAGAAACAGAACTGTGTGTCTTTATCTACTGCTGAGTCTGAGTATGTTGCTGCGGGTAGTTGTTGTACGCAATTAATGTGGTTAAATAGCATGTTGTGTGACTATGGTTTGGAGTGCGAATCTGTTCTCGTTTATTTGCATTAGCTTTTATTCTTGCATTTGTCAGTTTCGTGTGTAGTTTAGATATCTCTCGGAGTTGCATTAGAACTCCTCAAAGAACGGCTTGTTATGCTTGTCTCAAGTGATCCTCATTGTCGCCTTCGGTTAGTCTCGCTCGATTCTACTTTGATTGTTAACTTGGTACTTTTGGTTGAATCATGATCTGATGTGCTCCTATATTCTCGTGTGACTGAGTCCTCCATATACTATATTTAGCTCCATATTTACTTAGGCAGTTTTTGACCTATTTCGTACCTATCCTTTAAGTTTCCTAAGTGTGTTTGAAGTCAACGGTTGTTTTCATATGCCCACTCACTCCACGTTCAAGTGTCATAACTGAAAAGGACAGTTATTTTGTTTCCGTTGGTGCTACTTAGCAGTTTTTGACTTGGGTTGGCTTGATAACTTCCACACTAAACAAACCCTAAATGCGTATTGAAATTTCTCTCTCTGTCTTTGAACTGTTTCGATATAATCAAGGGTTTTCATTCTATCTTGCACTTCAATTTCTAAAATTTTATCTTGATTTTTCACAATGTCGAACTCACCCCTCATGAGGAACAGAATGTTGATCCCATCTAGCAGTCAGACATCGATTATCCTGTCCCGATGGAAGTTCGTCACCTCTGCCATTCCAGCAGCCTCAGCTCGGTGTAACGCTCCGCCACCATCTGATGCTGACCAAGAACCGGCGAACCCTACCGAAGCGAGAACAGGATCGACCTTCGTAGCCCCTGAAATTCCGGCGGAAACCCCTGCTCAAGAGGAAAATCCAAATGTTGCCCCTGAGAAACCCTCTGATCTTCCTTTTGAGGCCACGCCATTCCTAAGAAAACCTCGAACTCAACGAAAAGGAAGTTCAGCGGCATCACAGAGTCCAAAATCAAGGGTCTGCACCGAGCCCTAATGAAGCACCCGACCCTGACATGCCTCACTCAACTCCGTCCAGTGCTTCTACAGAGAAGATTATCGACTCTCAAACCTACGATGTCATTCCCACAGAAAGTTTCGATGAGGACTTCACGGTTTCAGGAGAGACGAAATATCCACAGAATGTGAGTCACCGGTGTCCTCCCCGTCTCCACCACCTCCTGAAGAGGATGAGGAATTCTTCCGTGAGGACGATCTTCTCAGTACTGTGATCAGTAGGTTGAAATGAAAGGCATGAAAGAGACCCATGGGATCAGACACAAGACCATCAAAAAGGGCTCATAATGTTGGGACTTCCCTGCCTGAAAGTGTCAATGCTGAAGTCGATGCCTGTCCAACAATGGAGGCCACAATGTCATCAAATGATGATATCAGCCTTGTCGAGGACTCGGATTGGGATCTCTCTTTGCCCCGAGGAAGATTTACTCACAACAGAATGAGGATTTGTGGACTCCATTAGCCAACAATCCCTGAACATGAACGTCGATGTGGCAAGCTTTCGAAGGTATGGAGTTCTCCAATTTCTTGAGTCGCGGCACCTGGACAAATCGGTCCGCTGCTTTGGCATCTACTATGATGAAGCAGTAAGGGAGGTATATTCTAACCTTTCGTCCGTGTGAATGAGTTAAACACTAGGAAGTACGGGCGTGTTATTTTTGGGGTAAAGTGTATGATTTTTCGGTTCGTGCTATCAATGAGTTTTGGGAACACCTGAGGTGCAGTCTGACTATGATTGTGACTATAGCTGTTTTTATCACTGGGGATGAAGTAAAAATTGAAGGGAATTTAGCTCGCGGTATCTAACCTCGTTATATGCAGTGTTGTTTAAAGTTGGAATTTGCAATTGGCTCCCCACGGCTAATGATAGACGGGTGACATGGCACAACTCCTCATGTGCTCGGACATAATTTACCGATCAACTGAGGCGAATTGATTTTTAATCAACTCGCATATCAAGCTGAAAAGAGCGGGAAAGGGCCTCTGTCGTTTCCTTGCCTCATTTGGTCGATGCTGCTGCAAGGAGGATATGAGCCAGTGCAGAGAGATGTGATCATTCTCCAGATCAACCATTCCCATCCTAGGCACACCTCTCGGGTCCAGAAAGGGTCGTTGATCTGCCCTGGCAAGGAGTTCAGAATGTTGACCCGCCTGCTGCTTCAACATCGCTCCACATCTCAGTTGGAAACGGCGATTAAGGACGATGGATGCTTCTATTGCCGCACTTATAGCTCATAGGGACATTCTAAGGACTCTACATTTTCCCAAAAAGGGGAGAAGTAGAAGAAGAAGCAGAGCGAAGGAAGCGGGACCAAGTGGAGAAGAGGCAGGACAGAGTGGACTTGGAGGAACTGATCAGACAGTGGGAGTACGTGAAGATGGAGCTGGAAATGAAGCTGGAGCACCGAGTGTACTTGGAGGGATGATCAGACAATAGGAGTACGTGAATAAGATGGAGCTGGAAATGAAGATGGAGCTGCATTGAGTCAGAGTCCGACGATTTAGACCATAGAAGGTCTAGGTCGTTTGTGTGCATGCATATTCTTGAGTGCTTTTGTGCCTTCTTTGCATGCCTGTCTGACTTGCATCTTTGTTTTGCCTGCGTTTTGTTTTAGTTGCTATGGGCCACTTTATTTTTGTTTTGCAGATGTTTATGTTCAGAACCTCTATGGCTATGTACTAAGTCCTTAGTACTTTGAATGCTTTAATTGCTATTCTATTTGCATTTACTCTAACCATCTTTTAGTGTTTGTGGTGAGTAGATATTGCCTTCAGGGGAGTTTCACTACGTCTAACTTCTGCAGTGGTTTTGGGAAGAAAGGTAAAGGGGGGAGATTGTAGTGTTGAGATTTCAACGTTGACAATCATGTTGGGACAACATGCTAGTCAACATCGTTGGCTGAGAATGAGTCCACCTCTAGTTTATCTTCCATGCCCAAAACCCAATTAATTCGGTTATTGGCTATTTTTAGTGATGTGCAGGACTTAGATAAGCTTGGAAAGGATCAAAGACGTGTGGATTGCGTGTGGATAAGATGGAGCTAAAATTGGAAAGGAACATACTAAAAATAGGAGTCTTGAAGTCCAAGTGAAGACTAAGTCGTTTGGGGCTATCCAAGTTAACTTCCAACGGCCATATTCTAAAGAGTGGACGGTGAGGACAGAGTGGACGTTGTGTAAGTCTTTGAGAAGTCGAAGTATTTATACGAGACTTCGTTTTTCCCGTCAAGACACACGAGCGATATCGAGAAAAGCGTACATCGAGTTTGTTAGGAATATTTTATAGTGTTCAATTTCAATATGTTTATCTTAGTTGGTTTGTATTTAATTAACTTTGGGCTAGTTTGTAATATTCTAGTTCTTAGTTACTAGGGGTATAATATACCAACTCATGTGGTATATATACCCCCAAACCCTAATTCATTAGGGTGTGTGTTTTGGTGTAGTATGTGTGAGTGTGTGTGTGTTGAGAATAGAAAGAACACTTTTGAAAGCACCCATCTACTACACTAACCCACCCCCACGCACAAGCTTTAAATCTTCATTATTAGCGTGGTAAATCGTCCTAGGTTAGTATTGTTGGATCAAATAGGGACCAACAAGTGGTATCAGAGCAAACACGTTCGGATTTGAGTGAGATTTCTAAAATTTTTGGGTATTTTTTTTTGTTCGAATTTCTGCTATTTCTTGAGTTTTTGAGTTGATTTTACTGATTTTGCAAGCTCAAGAGGTAATTAGGTTGTTTTCAAGTGATTTGAAGTGATTACCCAACTTTTTTCAGTTGATTTGGGTGAGTTTTGGGTAGAAATCGGATCTGTTTTTCGCCAGTTTCAGTCCAGATTGCTACAGTACCTTATTCTGGGCATTTTATTCAGTTTCAGGCTTTTTGTTCAGTTTCGGGCGTTTTATTATACAGTCTCGGGCGAAACTGACTGGTCAAACCCGAAACTTGACTGGTCAACCCGAAACTGGACTGGTCAACACCCGAAATTTGTCTGACTTATTCAATTTTGACTGGTCAAACCCGAAACTGGATTGGTCAACCCGAAACTTGACTGGTCAACACTCGAAATTGGACTGATTTAAAAAAATAAATAAAAAAATTAAATATACAGACTGAGTTTCGGGCGAAACTATTAGACGATTTCATTGTAGCGAATTTCACTCAATCGCCCGATTGCAATTGCAAACGTTTTTCACAAAATCGCTGTAGCAAGATCACTGTAGCGAATTCCATTAAATCACTGTAGCAAAATCACTGAGTTTCGGGCGAAACAATTAGATGATTCACTGTAGCAAATCACTATAGCAATTCGCCCGAAACACTGTAGCATTCCACTGTAGCGCCCGAAACACTGTAGCAATCAATATAATCGCCCGATTGCAAATTTTCACTATAGCAATTTCGCCCGATTATTGTAGCGCCCGATTGTAGAAAATTTACTGTGGCAATATCGCTCGACACTGTAGCAATTCACTGTTGCACTTTCGCCGATTACTGTAGCAAACTTTAACATTCGCCCGATTGTTAAAGTCTGACTATAGCCAGAGGCGGATCTATTCATGGGCCGTGTGTGTGTTGAGAATAGAAAGAACACTTTGAAAGCACCCATCTTCTACACTAACCCACCCCACGCACAAGCTTTAAATCTTCATTATTAGCGTGGGTAAATCGTCCTAAGTTAGTATTGTTGAATCAAATAGGGACCAACAAGTGGTATCAGAGCACGGATTTGAGTGAGATTTCTAAAATTTTTGGGTATTTTTTTTTTCGAATTTCTGCTATTTCTTGAGTTTTTGAGTTGATTTTACAGATTTTGCAAGCTCAAGAGGTAATTAGGTTGTTTTCAAGTGATTTGAAGTAATTACCCAACTTTTTTCAGTTGATTTGGGTGAGTTTTGGGTAGAGAAATCGGATCTGTTTTTCGCCAGTTTTCAGTCCAGATTGCTACAGTACCTTATTCTGGGCATTTTTATTCAGTTTCAGGCTTTTGTTCAGTTTCGGGCGTTTTATTATACACTCTCGGGCGAAACTGACTGGTCAAACCCGAAACTTGACTGGTCAACCCGAAACTGGACTGGTCAACACCCGAAATTTGTCTGACTTATTCAATTTTGACTGGTCAAACCCGAAACTGGATTGGTCAACCCGAAACTTGACTGGTCAACACCCGAAATTGGACTGATTTAAAAAAATAAATAAAAAAAATTAAATATACAGACTGAGTTTCGGGCGAAACTATTAGACGATTTCACTGTAGCGAATTTCACTCAATCGCCGGATTGCAATTGCAACGTTTCTCACAAAATCGCTGTAGTATGTATGTATATATATACGAATAAAAATATATAGAGTTTTGTTCCGTAAATATTAAGCAAATCGTTTCTAGCCTGATGGTTGAGGAAGTAGTCATCAAAGCTCTTTATCCGGGTTCGATTACATGAGGTCTCAAAGTATTACCTTTTTGCACTAATAATAAACAATGTGACACGGCCCAATCGAAGTAATTGCTCAATTTGGCCCAATCAAAGTAGAAATAATTACTCAATTTGGCTGCCAAGAAATGGGATACACGTTGGCCCAATAAAGCAAATTACTAACAAAATTAACTAATGAAAGCTGAGAAAAACCCTACAGTAAATTCGCAGAGCTGAGGTTAGTGCAGAAAATTCATAGGTTAGCATTGCATAAAATTCGTTAGTTTTATCATGTTGATAACTATTATTTTTATGGTGACAGATTACACATATTTCATGAGAAAATCTACTACAACTGATAGTTTTTTTCAAAAGAAGAGGCCAAATGAAGCGCTATCTTCTCCAATAATCGAATCGTCAACGCCGATATCAAATGACGATGATCCAACCCAAATTCCTTCTAAAGATTCAAAAATACGGAAATTGAAGATATTGATCTCAATTCGTTAGAGCGTGATCCGGGAGTACGGCGACAAATTTGGGAATATAATCCTAACCAACAAGAAGAGGTACGCCGAGCTTATTTGAATCTAAAGGCATAACAATTATTCAAGAGTATCCGCTGAACAAAAATCTTAAGCACCCTCGAAGATTTCAATCTACTTGGTATCGGCAATTTTCTTGGTTGGAGTATTCGCCGGTTACAGATAAAGCGTACTGCTTTCCATGTTTTATTTTTAACAAGCCATCAGGATGTGCAAATCAAACTGCGTTTACTGTGATGGGTTTGATAGTTGGAAGAAAGTCAAAAAACGGAACAGCTTGTGCTTTTCTTGTCCACATAGGAAAGGACAATGTTTCTTCACCACATCGTAATGCTGAAAGGCGCGTGTGAGGACTTGATGAACCAACCACAACATATATCAAGGAGGTTCGACAATTTCGATGCACAACAAATTGCACTCAACCGTCTTCAATTAAAGGCGCATGTGATGTTGTACTATTAATTGCTCATCTAATCGTGGTAATTTTCTTGAATTTTTGGATCTCATAACCGGGTACAATGAAGAACTTGCGAAGGCGGTTGAGAAAGCTCCAAAAAATGCCAAGTATACGAGTCACGATATTCAAAAGCAAATACTTCATGTGATTTCTATGAGAGTGAAGAATGCAATTCGTGAAGAAATTGGAGTTATTGTATAATTGTAGATGAAGCCCGCAATGAGTCAAAAAGAGAGCAAAATGTCTCTTGTCTTAAGGTTTGTGGATGCGAATGGATTATTCAAGAACGCTTTTTTGGACTCTTTCAGGTATCTGATACAACGGCTTTGACATTAAAAGGTGTGATATATTCTGCTTTATCTCACTATAACTTGGACGTTCAAAATATTAGAGGTCAGGGTTACGATGGTGCTAGTAACATGAGGGGTGAGTTCAATGGATTGCAAGCTTTAATTTCGGAAGATTGCAGAAGTGCTTATTATGTTCACTGCTTTGCGCATCGGTTGCAACTTGCTTTAGTTTCAGCATCGAAACATGTGATACCTATTCATCAATTTTTTGATAGATTAACTAATATAGTTAATCTTGTTGGTTCTTCATGTAAGCGCAACGATGAGTTAAAGCGTGCTCATGCAGATGATATTGCACATTTGATTGCTATAGGTGAACTAGAGACGGGGAGCGGACTTAATCAGATTGGTACGTTACAGCGAGCCGCTGATACACGTTGGAGTTCTCATTTGAGATCATTGACCGGCCTAATTAAGATGTTCAGTGCAGCCTATACCGTATTGCTTAAGATTATCGAAGATGGACTTCCTTCGCAACGAGCAGAGGCTACATCTGTTTTTGATGAGATGACAACGATTTCGTATTTCTCTTACATCTTATGAAAGATATAATGGGGATTACAGATGTCATTGCCAAGCTCTACAAATCAAGTCTCAAGATATAATAAATGCGATGGAGCTTGTAGTATCTACCAAGAATTTACTTCAACAGATGAGGATAACGATTGGGATGACTTGCTGGCAAAGGTAAAGACTTTTTGTGAAGTTCGAAATATTGAAATTCCTGATTTTAGTGCTCGTTACATTGATCGAAGAGGACGTGGGCGAGTTCGTAATCACGCGGACGATATCACCATCGAGCGTCATTATCAGGTAGACCTCTTTTGTGCTTGCCATTGATTCACAGTTACAAGAAATTAATGGTCGTTTCAGTGACAATGCTATGGAATTGCTCATTCTGAGTAATGCTCTAAATCCTCATAATTCTAAGGAAACGTTCAAAATTGAGGATATCCGTGAACTGTTTCAAAGTTCTACGTGGAGGATTTTACTAAAGATGAGTTAGAGCAATTGGAGATACAGTTGAAGCACTACGAGTATAATATAGTCAGTGCGGTGATTATAAAAAAATTTCAACTATTTCAGAATTGTGCCAATGGTTGGTGAAGACTAACAAGTCTGTGACATACAATCTCGTTTTTCGATTGATGTACTCGTGCTAACTCTTCCAGTTTCTACTACTACTATAGAACGCTCCTTTTTGCAATGAATATCGTGAAAACTCGGCTTCGAAGTAAAATGGAGGATGATATTCTATCTGACGCATTAGTGGTATATATTGAGCGAGAATTTGCTAGAAATGTGAGCATGGAATCCATATTGAAGACTTCGAAAATCTAAAAGAACGTCGAATCCTTTTAGTAGAAAGTTTTATTTCATATGATTAACCTTGTCGTTCAAAGTATTGTTTTTCTATTGATGATGTATATTTTAGCTTTACTTATTCTATCTATTATTCACGGCCCCCCGGGTATATACTTCTGGATCCGCCCCTGCAATCATGATTACTCAACGAAACTCAACGAAATGTCTTGGTTTTGGATGACTGTTCTTGAGATACGTTACAAAATAAAATTACAACAAGAAAAGGAGATTTATTTCTTAAAATATACCTTAAAAACCAGAAGAAAAATGCACCACATAAGAAAAAACAAACGCATAGACACTTGCAATCATCAGATACTCACAAAGATTACTAAGGGCTCGATTTTTTTCAGGACGAATCTACACTATATAATATCTCTATATCGTTCCTTTTACACAACCACGAAACTCTCTAATCTTATCTCTCTCTCTCCCACACACACACCCCCCATATCTATACCCACCCGGCCCGGCCCGACTAGAAGCGAACGACTATGCAAGAGGTGTCGTCCTTGCTCAACCTATTCAGAGCTTCCTCAACCAAATGGTTCGCCGCCTTCTGAGGATCTCTGATCTTCTTTATGGTATCCACAGCTTCCTGGTTATTCATCACCTTTTTTTCCAAGGAAAAAAAAAAAAGAAAGAAAACGATCTTTTTCTTCCTTTTTCTTACCGATATCGTAATAACTAAAAACATTCGAAATAAGACAATATAGCATGCCTTCCACAAACCGTCGCTCGCAAGAATCAGAAACTCCGTCTCATTGTCCACGTCAGCATGCATAATGTCCGGGTCGGACCTCAGGTGAGTCTTCAGATTCTTGTCTCCGAACGCGCGAGAAACTGCCAACTGCCTGTCCACCCTAGCAACGTCCCCTAACATCCCAACAATCATAACATATGACGTAATCGAAGATCGCATATTTTTTCATTTTATTACGCTAAATGTTGGGGTATATCAGCCTATTCCACATCAGTTAACGGAAACAACATGTCCTGTATATAAGCTTGTGGACTACTTGCGGGCAATGTTGCAAAACTCGCTAGGCGCTAGTAGGGCGCCCGGTAGGGGCCTAGCGCCTAGGCGGCTTAGGCGTAGGCGGTTTCTAGGCGGAAATTAGGCGGTATAGTTATTTCATTTACTTTTTATTCTGTATATCATTTATACAATATTATATGATGCATCCAAATTTATCAATAATATATTAGTACGTTTGTTCTTGATATAGATTAAATCCACCTTGTAATATTTAATTAAAAGCATATTTTTTGATATTATAGTAGATATTTTGTATTTATTATTATATAAAATTGTATTGAGGTTTATTATCTTTATTAAATAGATATTTTACAATTAATACTATACCCAACCCAATAAAAGACAAGCCCGTTAACTTAAGCCCAATCATTAAACCCTAACTGTTTTTTCTTTACGCGACTCGTCGTCTTCTTCCCATCTTCTCTCAGCTAAGAAAGAAAAACCAGAACCCCATATCATCTTCTATCTTCTCTCAGCTAAGAAAAAAACCAAAACCCGATCCGGCGAACCATGGCTGCGACGGGCTGAGCTGCACGAAGGGCTGAGGAGCAGGTGACGAGTAGTCGGACTAAACTCGGGAAACTCGGCGACTAGGCGGTCTCGGCGCCGAGTAGGCGGCTCCGGCGCCCAGAAGGACCGATTAGGAGGTTCTCGCCTCGGCCCAGTCCCGCCGAGCGCCTAGGCGCCGCCTAGGCGGCCGCCCAGAGCGAGTTTTGCAACAATGCTTGCGGGTGGAAAACTCAAGTTTCACGTCGGATACTTAGATTGATTGTAACCAGTTTATAATCTTGTGAGTTACTGCCTTTATTACAAGTGGTTTTAGTATGGAAACACATGGGCATATGAATTTCGGCTTTTGGGTTTGGGCTAAAGTGGGGACTCTATTCCAACACCACTTACTCACTCTACTGCCAATTGGTTTCAGAGTCCATTACGCTAATGTCTGAGTATCAAACTCAATCTCACATCGAATAAATCGAAGAACCGTGACTTATATATAAGCTTGTGAGCTACTCCTCATACTGCCAATTGGTTTTATAGTCGAACCCCACAAAGGGTTATGTGGCTCGGGCAACGTGGTCGATGAAGATCCCTATAGTAGAACTTATTTCCTTACCGGGCATGTTGGAGATGAACCCCAGCAGTCGTCGATGCTTCCCCGCTCGGCCTTCAGGTCGTGGTCGACGGTCATTTGTACGGCCCCCCCTCCTGGCCAGCACGCCCCGCGATTCGCCCACGTTGGCCACCCAAGGCCTCCGCCCGTCGATCAGGATGGCCGTCACGGCCGTCGACCCGGACCCAAGTCAGAGCTCCGCGATAGGACCGCTTGGTCGGTCCTCTCGTATGCCTTGGCTATGGATCTTCCCGGGTCGACCCAGAATTCCTCCTGTAATAGAAAAAGAAAAAAAAAAAGAAAAGTGATAATGGGTATACGTCATGCGAGTTTATATCATCGGGTTTGCAGCGTTTTCTAATCGCACCTACTGCTACAAACCCATAAACCTTGTCGGATTCTACTCTAAAACCAATTAGCAACAGAGGGAGTGGCCCACAAACTTATGCACAAACCACACTTGCTTCGATTATCCGATGTGAGATTCAGTTCGAAGTATTTTGTCGGTATTTGGCGAAAGTTGCGTACATCGCCAAACTAACGACGAGGCGGACATTAAATTTTGCGTCCTAAATTCGTCTCCCTGATATTCGACGTATCTGTTATACGGTGACGTAACTTTCTTCTTTCGAGAGATCATACGGAGGGTGGGAAATTACCAATGAGGGCACACTCACTCTTTGAGGATGTTAGAGAAGAGGTGTTTCTGAAGGAGGCTGGGACGTCCGTCGCCCAAATGGCCGTCGAAAATGGCGAAAAGGCCGAGCTCATGGCCTTCGAGCTGTAAGAACTTTGCCACGTGGTAATCTTCCATGGATGATTGGCTTTTTTCCCCTTCATTATAGGCTGAATCCATACTTCACTTCGTTTTGATGGCTCTTTCCCTTCCCCGAGTCCTTCGACGTTTGTCCCCTCGAAGACTGTATAGCATTATTACAGACCAAATGAGAACTGAGATCTTTCTTGCAAAAAACCAGCAGTGGTTTATGTCTGTCAATTACTACACTCAGCAAGCATATGAAGGAAAACATGCCTTACAGCCAAGATTTAGTACAGAAACTTGAAAGAAAAAGTGTTAAAGATGCAATCTTTACCTGGAAACAGCATAAACTATCCATTGAATTGAGACAAGGTTAGCTTCCTCGACTCGAAATCAACATCAACCCTCCTAATCAGATATTACAAAAAGGGTGAAAAATAAGGCAGCAAAGTCCATCATCACTAGCTCGGATATATAGAACAGTTTGAAGAATTAACAAAAGGGTACCCACCCAAAGAAAAACTGAAGCCATCGATCGATTCAAGAATCTAAGGAAAAATAGAAAAAGGACTCACAGAAACACGGCTAATGTTGTCATTTGTCATAAAGCGGTGGCTTTGGCCCATCACTGAGGTCAACGCTCGTCCCCTTTTTTCTTCAATTATGGAATCCTCCCACGCATTAATTACAAAAGGAAAATAAACGATTTTGTGTTGTTCATCATTACGCGGGAATAGACGAAGAAATACTCTGCTCATCGAAGCATGAATTATGTTGTTCAATAAATTATCATCCCAGCCCATCGATTGCGGCTCATATTTTAGCCCAGCCCATTGTCAAACTTTGCCGACCCGACAACAATCGTACGAGTTTTAACCTTTACTGCGAACGCATACGCAGTCGACAAGTGCCCAGACAATCAACGACGTTTCGTGGAACGAAAAATCAATGGAGGTTGAGATTGAGAGCATTTTTTATGATATAATATACGGTGTTGATCGGAGTGTAGAGACTTGGAACGAAAAATAAAAGTGCAGAGAATGGAGAGGAGAGCGTTGCTTGCGATGGCTATGGTGCTCTTCGTAATTTCGGCCAACGTAGGCGGCGCGAAATCAGACGCCACGGACTGCTTGGATGCTTGCACTACTGGCTGCGTCAATCGCGATCGTAAGTTTCGTTATACTTATTCGATTGGAATGCTCGTGAATGGATTGATTGATTTTGTGTTGTTACTGTTTATCAGCGAGGCTTGAGGCTAGGTGTAATCGAAAGTGCGAAATCAGGTGCAGCCCACCAGGTGCTTGCGATAATTCCTAAATTACATCTTTTGTGTGCTCTATTTTTCTATCCTCCTTCATCTTTTGTGAAGATAAGAGTTTCATATTCATACTTATGTTCATGCACACAATCATTAATTGGGTAAGTATAGGGATGAAACGATTTTATTTTGAGGTTTCGTCCTATTGAATTTGTTTTGTTGTTGCAATGGCTTGGCTAAAACGTGTTTGGATGCAAATCTTGGATTTCTGTTTCGCTTTTCGTATCATGATCTTGACTTAGATTTCGATTTAAACCCACGAGTTGAATAGCAAAGGTATTTCCTATGATCATAAATTTGGAATCTATCTAAATTTAAGCAGAACAAAACACATCCATGATTTTATTACGACCTCGTCTCATGGCTCGTCCCCAGAAATTGAGAGCAGTATTGTTAGAATAGAATCTGAAACAAAAATTTGCAGAAACTTCGTATATGTTTTATTGTTCTGCAACGTCTTTCAAGTTTGAAGCTTTGTAATGTGGAATTACATGCATATTTTATCTACGTCTTCGCATGGTTTCCTCCTTAATAAATCTCCCCTTATTTCTCTCATTGAACGGTGTATGATCGTCTTCGAACAGTTGCAGGAGCTTACGAAGCTTCGGGACATTCCAAATGAAGATTTAGGCAGTAATGGTTAGTACAAAGTTACTCCTCGGATTGTATGAACGAAGACTATATGCTTAATATGGAGAATGGAGCAGATAAAATAAAGGGACGTTTGGGGTTCAGGCCCCATTTTATATTTTATATAGGCTCAAGGACCTTCTCAGAAAAACATTAGTTTGAAGGACCTATTTCACAATTTAAGTTAGAATTAAGGTTGTTGGACGAAAATACCCTTATAAAAGAGTAGTTATGAAGTGGTATCCAGCGCGTCAGTTCTGTTATCAGTTATCACATGACAGGAAGTGTTACATGAAGTGGTACTGTAGATCCATGAAGTGGTATTGTAGACCCATGAAGTGGTACGAGTGAACAGTGAAGTGGTACTGTAGATCCATGAAGTGGTACTGGTGAACAGTGAAGTGATCCAGTAGACCCATGAAGTGGTACTGATGAACAGTGAAGTGGTACAGCATTTGTAAAGCATGAAGTGGTAAGGTTGAACAGAGAAGAAGTGGTACTACTAACGAGAGAAGTGGTACAGCGTCTGTAGACCCATGAATTCCCAAACATTTCAGCAGTACCACTTCATAGGTCTACAATACCACTTATTCTATGTTCAACATTATCACTTCATGGGTGTACAATGTTGTACCACATCATGAGTCTACAGTACCACTTCACTGTTTACTCATACCACATCATGAGTCTACAGTACCACTTCACTGTTCACTCGTACCACTTCATGGGTCTACAGTACCACTTCATGTATCTACAGTACCACTTCATGTACAATGTATACCACTTCTTCATGGTTGCTTTTGAACGTTTGAATAAGACGATGGCATGCTTCATAATTTTTTTTGTTTATTATGGGCAAATATGTCTTTTGTCATGGATTTGGTCCTTTTTTCTAAATGAAACTTCAATTTAGGGGCTTCAATCTATTTGAAACGTAAATGGGGCCCTGAATTAATAAAGCAAACTTATTAAATGGGCCAAAATTTAATTACCTCTAAAATAAATATAAACTTGGGTTGGTTTACACTATCACTGTATGTTTCGATCAGTCCTTACAATGAACTGACTATCTATTGAATGTTACACCTTTCTAATAATCCAAAGCTCCTACTGTTCTTGCAAAGATATAATTTAGTGTAATTCCTCTCTAAAGCTAATTATTGACTACATATCTCCCACCAATGTCTTAATATTTGGGATATGAAGAAAATGAAGAATATTATGATGATCTATATGATGTAATAATATTTTTTGAGCCAAGCCAATATGAAGAAAATCTTCTAACACGTTGCATGAGGTTATAAATTCAAGCTGTGCATTGGTAAGAGAAAGGAGACATGAGGAATGCACAAGTGTCTTTTCCCATCACCGCTTCAATTCAATTACTACCAATACACAAAAACACGTTCATTAATTAGGAAAAAAATAATGAATAAATAGTTGGCGTTTGACTTCAGTTCATCATCTGTTTTCCTTGTAGTCTTCTTACGTTGGAAATTTGCAAAGACCCTCGTTTTCTTAATTCCCATTAATGTCCATGCATCAAACGTTGTATATCTATTTGAAAAAAGTGCATTGTATATATAGTTCGTTCATATCTCCAAGCTAAAGAAAGTTCACACAAACTTGTCTTCGTCTTCTACAATCGTCTGATAAGATTACGTAGGCATATTCGGACACCTTATTAATACACACACACATAACACAAGAAAAATTACAGAGAAATGGGAAAGCTTTGCGATATCATGCATGGATTAAAGCCATTCTTGATGATGGTTGCTTCTCAAGTAGCATTAGCAGGCGTGACTTTGCTTTATAAAATCGCAGGAAATAATGGGATGAGCTTTCAAGTCTTGATAGCTTATCGCTTTCTCTTTGCTGCTGCTACTGTTGTTCCTCTTGCCCTTATCATCGAGAGGTATATATATACAGCAAATTTATATGTAATTACATAATTTCGTCTATTATAATATATATTTCTTTGTTCTTTGAGGGTTTTTCCATTTCTCTTACAGGAAGAACAGGCCAAGATTGACGTGGAAGATCATGCTTCAGGCTTTTGTTTCTGCATTATTTGGGTAATCAGTATAGTACAATTACATGCATATCATTTGATAAATTCCTTATTTTCGAAATATTAATCATCTTAACTACTCTAAATATTCAGGGGATCGATGACCCAAAACTTATATGCAGAAAGCTTGGTGTTGACTTCTGCAACTTTTGCAGCAGCCATAGTCAACCTCACTCCTGCCTTGACTTTCCTCCTTGCTGTTCTTTTCAGGTATATATAGTGTAATAATATATCATTTCACACATAATAATCCACGTGGAAACTATTCTTTTTTCCATATATTCAAATTTTCTTGATTTTAAGGATGGAGAGGGTGGGTCTAAAGACCATGCCAGGCAAGGCAAAGCTGATTGGAACCTTCATATGCATACTAGGAGCAACGGTCCTAACATTTTACAAAGGCTGCGAAGTCAACTTATGGTCAACGGACTTCGACCTCCTGAGCATGACACGTCATCATTCCGGCGGACACGTGTCAGCAGCCCACCACCACCACAAAAAGTCGGCGCTCGACAAAGTACTGGGGCTTCTGCTGGCGCTCGCTGCTTGTTTAGGCGTTTCCATCTCATTAATTGTTCAGGTAATTAATTATTAATGATACCCACACATCACATATATAACAATATAATATATGTGAACTAGTTATTATTATCTATCTATGATATAAAAGCAGGCAAAGATGAGCGAAGTATATCCTTGCCATTACTCAAGCACGGCTTTGGTCACAGTGATGGGCTCTTTACAGGCGATTCTCATTGCACTCTGCGTAGAGAGGGATTGGAGACAGTGGAAGTTGGGATGGAATTTAACCCTTCTTTCTGCTGCTTATATGGTAATGAAATATATGTAATAATTTAAAGTGTTCGATCATTGCACACTTATGTGATAGTATATACAGGGAATTGTGGCGTCAGGGATAGTGTGGGTATTCATGATGTGTTGCGTAAGAATGAGAGGGCCATTGTACGTGTCGGTTTTTAGTCCGTTGATGCTTGTTCTTGTCGGGCTTTTGGGTCATTGCTTGTCAAAGAAAAGCTACACATGGGAAGGTATATAACTATATACACATACATATGTAAATTAGAACTCTAATTCGACATGGTAATAAATTATTAAAACAGTGTATTAGGGGCTGCAATAATCGTATGTGGGCTATACTCTGTTTTGTGGGGAAAGAGCGACGAAATGAAGAAGATGACTCGACTTGTGCCGTCGTCCACGACGAGACAAGGAAATACCGAAACTACCCCTGAAAGATCGATGGATGATAATAATAGTTATGGTAATTGTATGATTAATAACATGGCCTTGAACCCAAGTTTGACAGATTTTCACAGTGAAGAGGAACGAGGAGATTTAGAGGCTAAAGTTACGAATACGCCCAAACCATGAACGTTTTTTAGGCTAAAATAAGAAGTTGCTTATTAGGAAGTGTTATTGTGTCGATGTAAGGCAGAGGGCACTTTTGGTAATTAACAGTATGCCTTTGACCGCAGCTAAAAAACCAAACTTTCTTGCTATTCATACCATCTCTTCAATGTAAAATAAAACCTCTTCCAAGCTCAAAAGGAAAAAAAACCAACAATGGGGAGTAAGGAATAGAGCAAACGATAACTAACTTATTTTCCTATCTCGCTTCCTCTAACATAGTCAAGCGCCGTATTACCGATCTGTAGATCTTGCAGTGCTTTGAGGGTTGGCTTCGAATCTATATACTGCAAGAAAACGATCACAAGTTAGATACAAAAGAACGCTCGATCGAAGAAAATAAATGAGTTAGGTAAAGAATATCGCGACTGATGGTACTACATTACCTTAGCAGCATCTCTAAAGAAAGCATTGATCTCTTCTTCAGTAAGACCGCCCTCGTCTGAATCTTCTTCCCAGCCCAAAGAGCGTAAGAATGCAGCTTCTGCCTCGTCTGGCCCACTTAAATCTGAGATAGATTGTTCGTTTCCATTACTGAGATGCTCATTCGCATTGCCATTGCAGTTCGAATCGACTTTTGCCTCAGAGACTTGATCCATGCAAAGGCTTGAATTTAGTGCAGTAATACTATGATTGGGCGAAGAATCTGTGCTTTCAGACAAAGACGAGGGTGACTCAGCAGCGATATTACTACTAGTCTCCAAAGCAGACGAGGAATTAGCACTATTTTCCATAGATTTCTTCCTCACAGAGTTGAAAAAATCGTTTCTGCTTCGTGCTTGAGAAGTGGGGCGCTTCTCCAATACAGTCATTTTAGGGTCTGTGATTGAATTGGTTGATGGGGTATGAAATGGCGTGGATTCAGAAACAGAGGAAGAACGATGGGCAAGCGTAGGAGTCAATGGTTTGCTGCTGCCCGTGGGGCTTAGCTTGTCCTTCAATATAGGAGCTACAGTGTTCTTTTCTCTTGCTGGTTTGAGAACATGAAGCTTTGGCTTTGCGAGCTCTCCCTTCACGGGCCCGCCACGTGGCGTGTTGGCAAGCAAAGACGGCCCGAGGTGCTGATGCTGGCCCGCTTTAGTCTGCAACAAAGTTCAGCACCATTGAGATTGGTTTACAATCATACAATTATCTTGTCCACATATAGAGATGGCGATTTAAGGAAATTGGCAGTGACCATAGATTTCAAGTATGCCCAACGTTTATATATTACAAAACAAACACCATAAGCATATAACGAAAATAGCTTACTAAGGATTTTGGCAGGGATGGAGTCACAGGGATCAATTGTTTAGACTGCTTCAGAGACAATTCGCCAGATATCTGAGTACCAACTGATGACTGCAAGAAAACAGACATTAGATGATAGTTCACATTCAAAAACAGATCAGCGTTGTGTTAGATTCAGACAAAACCTGAGGATTAGCCTGAGGTCCCTGCGCAACAGCTTCCGCCATGTTGAGACCTGTATTTGTTCCCAAAGATGAAGCGCCCATTCCATTGCTAGCAACCAACCCAGGAACCTCAGCCAAGGCCGACTTCCATTTTTCACTGCCAACGTTTAATGAGCTACCGATTGGTAAGATTTGAATGGATGAACTACTAAATCCAGGAGATGGGACTCTTATAACATCTGAAGCAGCAGCAGTTCTTTCTTCTGATCCAAGCGAAGGAAAGTCTCTAGCGAAATTCATTTTAGGCCCACCAATAGGACTGCTCTTGGTAGGCGAGGCGTTCTTACTCTTCCCACCGTAATAATCAGAATCATTCGTGGCTTTCCTATGCCATTTGTCCCCACGTTTCCCTGAGATCATAGATTGCGAACGCCTTAAACCATCCCTATCAGCGTCGACGTGAGAGGTTCTTTTAGGTGAATCAGGAGAGTCTCGACGCCAACGCTCGCCCAAAAATGACTTCTCCTTACTGTTAGATTCATTCCTACTGCTATTCCACTCTCTGTCATGGTGATTTCTACTGCCATAACTACTCTGAGACCTCAGATTGCCAGAACCATTGCCACTAGAGCTTCTGAGAAAATATGAAGAGGTCGTTCTGTCTGAGCTAAAAGATCTCCCCAAGTTACGACCATTAGTATTGCCAAGATTACGATTATTATTACTAGTAGTATTCACAGAGCGATTTTTTGTGAGCCTTGATGGACCACGGTCATCTGAAAGAGCAAAACCATGGTATGTTAGTAAAACGATAGTTTTTTAATTCAAGAGTGGTTAAAGGATAGTGAATATACCTGAACGTACTGAAGAGCTGCCAGAAGTTTTCAACCATTCAGGTATTAACGAAGGCTCATTCTTTTCCATAACTAAACATTATACTTTAGAGAAGAACATACGGACTAGAATAGTCAAGTCTTGGTATGAATAAACTGCCACCATGTACCACAATTATCACCCCGAAATTTGCACCCGAAAGATAAAATTATAACGTATTCACCAAAAAAGCAAGCCACGCTCACACGAATTCTAGAAGTCTCTCTACCGACTCCAATATCCAAAATTATAACGTATTCACCGAAAAGCTCGCTGCTGTAAAAGATTCTGTCATCTGAGATGATAGATGCAAAAACGATTCCGTCGATATTTAACTGCCCGGTTTGAGGCTTTCAAACAGAATCCCAATGCCTCAATGCACGACGAGATTAAGCCTACAAAAACCTCGTATCAGCGAGAACCTAATCAAATTCTATAGGATCCCACAAAATAACTCCACCACGCTATGCACATAAAATCCACAGAACAGCGTAAAACCTTCAATAACCGCTTATGCCCGTATCCAAACGCATAAATATCGAAGCCGTATACCCAGAAAAATCTCTCAATAGAGGAAAAAGGGAACAATTCCTAGGGTTTTGACCAGTCCGCCTGCGCACAAATCAACCACAGAAAATTCAGACGAAACCTTCACGCATTACGAATATACAATTGACTAATAGAATAGACTGAACTCGATTTCTCAATATGGATTAAAACCAACAAAAATCCATCAATATACCCTTCAAAATTCCTCCCTTTCAGGCCACGAAAAAAGCCCAGCAGCCTCACACTCGCAGTTTCAGCCTCCCAATATACGGATAAATCTATAAAATCTTCGCGCAGTATTACCGAATTTTCTAGAAATAGACGCCGGCAGTGATGTGATTTCTCCAGTCTCTGTTCACAAACTCTAGGTCATGTGTTGTGGGCTTTCGAGATATGGAGAAGAGGTTTTTATATATATAAAGAAAGAAGGGATATTACGGATGGAGATTTCGTACGTAAATGTCTGTATCTTGAAAACGAGACTCGTCTTTGTGTGCTGCGCGCGTATGCTGTGAACATTGGTCCATTATTCTATTTTCACACATCAATATATTTACCCTCTTTTGCGATAATATTTTCATCTTTTTTTTTTTTCCCCTAGTGGTCGTGGGTGGGTCCCACCGGTTAGCAACCCTAACTTCTATTTTCCTTCTCCCTTGTAGTGTAGCCACCCAAAATTTATTGAAATTAATTTATTTCTCTACATATAACCTCATATATTAATTGAATATGTTTTCCAAGAATAACTCAGTGGTGGCTCTATCTATACTCTTATATATTAATAATGGTGAGGGCGAGTTAAAAAGACCGCTCAATTTGGTGTATCTATTAATCAATCAGAATTTTTCTCGAATTAATAATTAACATTAAATAAAAAATAAGAAACCATCCACTACCTTGCATTTATGTATCGTCACATTTACCCTTCTATGTTTAGTAATTGTTATTTAATATTTAACAAATGAGTTATAAATTATATAGCACACGCATATGAGTGAGTGTGCAATTTAGACTAATTTCACCTACTCATTGGATATGTTACTCACTGAAATTTATTGTCTACTCTTCGAGGGATAAGATTGAAATTTACAACTTATTTATGGCATTGTATGGTGATATCCTAATCCCCAAAAAAATCCAAATATTATTCCGAGCTTCTCTATGAGAGAGAGAGAGCATGTAACGATTATCTCCTTGAAATAAATTCAAGAAGGGAATTGCAATCTTTTCCCAAATTAAAATTTGAGATTTTATTGGGCTTTACTCGGAGCCCAAAATGTATTGGGCTCAAATAAGAAAGCCCATTTACCATATTTCCCTAAGGCGCTCGGTAAAAATCTTTGTTCCCTCCATTGCATTTCTTTTATCCCCTTTCCCTCGCAATAGCAGAGAAGAGAAGCATAACAAAATGGGCAGAGACGAAGATGAGATGAGGGATGAAATCGAAGAGAGATTGATCAACGAGGAGTATAAGATATGGAAGAAGAACACGCCGTTTCTGTACGACCTCGTGATAACCCACGCGCTCGAGTGGCCTTCGCTGACCGTGGAGTGGCTGCCCGACAGATCGGAGCCGCCGGGAAAGGGATGCTCTTCGCAGAAGATGATTCTGGGCACTCACACTTCTGAAAACGAGCCGAATTATCTGATGGTAGCTCAGGTTCAGCTTCCGCTCGAGGATTCTGAGAACGATGCGAGGAATTACGATGATGAGAGCTCGGAGTTTGGTGGATTTGGCTCGGCTAATGGGAAGGTTTGAAGCTTCTTATTTGGTTTTTTTGCTCCACTTTTTTCCCCAGTTGAAACTTTTCCAGTACAGTAGTTGTGATGTTTCTTGGACTGAAACATTGATAGATTTGTGTTGGGTACTCAGGATTTTGAATCGAAGACTTATTACTACGAATTTGACTTTGGATTGAATAGTTGTTTAATACGTCAAATGTGGTATCTGTTAGATGAAGAATCTGCCTTTTGTAATTTCAGTGCAGCGTATAATACTTATGAAGCATCTCTGCCATGAATTTGCACTTGGATAAGTAAAGGAATTTGTCCGATCTTAGAAGTTTCTAGCAGAAGTTACTTTCTTTATTCACATCTGTGATCCATGTGGTGCAATTGTTTACTAAAACGTGACTCTAGCCGAGCCTATAGCCTCATTTTCATGGTTTTTCTTACACTTTGCCGCATGATCTATGAATTGACAACTATATATTTCAATCCTTTTTGGGTCCTAATGGTTATAACTATTTCTTTACAGGTTCAAATTATCCAGCAGATAAATCACGATGGAGAGGTCAATAGGGCTCGTTACATGCCCCAAAACCAGTTCATTATCGCCACTAAAACAGTTACTTCAGAAGTTTTTGTGTTTGATTATAGCAAACACCCATCTAAGCCTCCTCTTGATGGTACTTGCAACCCCGATCTTCGACTTAGGGGTCATAGTCCGAAGGTTATGGTTTATCGTGGAGTCATTTCAAGCATGGTCATTTATTGAGTGGTTCTGATGATGCGCAGATATGTCTGTGGGACATAAATGCTACTCCAAAGAATAAGACGCTAGATGCCTTTCAGATAATCAAGGTGCGTTTGACAAGAACAGAAAAAAGAAAAGCAAGATTGTGTTTTTGATTACCTTGATCTCTACTCTTAGCCATGCTTATAAGTCTAATAAATAGAAAATTTTAGATTCATGAAGGTGTGGTTGAAGATGTTGCATGGCATCTCAGGCACGAGTACTTGTTTGGTTCTGTTGGAGATGATCAATATATGCATCTGTGGGACTTACGGTCTCCATCAATGAGCAAGCCTATACAATCCGTTGTTGCTCATCAAAGTGAGGTTAGTTGTATGATTTTGCTATGGGTCATTAGTTGAGATCTTTTCTGGGTTAGATTTTAGAATTTGCTTTATCAAAGGTTGCTTCTTTCTAACAGGTCAATTGTTTAGCATTCAATCCATTCAACGAGTGGGTTATAGCGACGGGATCTACAGACAAGACGGTTAAATTGTGGGACATGCGTAAGATTTCTAACTGTCTCCACACCTTCGACTGCCACAAGTGAGCTGTCTTTCTTAGTCTTCATTTTACTGTGTATTCCTTCCCAGATTTTCCCGTAGTTTCTTGAATTCAATCCTTGTACACTGCTCGACAGGGAAGAGGTTTTCCAAGTGGGATGGAGCCCAAAGAACGAAACAATCTTAGCTTCTTGCTGTCTCGGTCGGAGGGTAATGGTTTGGGATCTTAGCAGGTGATACTTTTTCGCACGTTTTCCCATTTTACGATCCATTTTGGTGGGAGAAAAGACAGAGATTGTAAGCACTTCTTCCAAACCTCACCTTCCCTTTTCATAGGATCGGCGACGAACAAACGCCAGAAGATTCTGAGGATGGACCGCCAGAGCTCTTATTCATTCACGGGGGGCACACGAGTAAGATATCGGATTTGTCCTGGAATCCATGCGAAGATTGGGTCGTTGCAAGTGTGGCCGAGGACAATATACTTCAGATATGGCAAATGGCTGAGAATATTTACCATGATGAAGATGATCTGCCTGGAGGAGATGGCCCGCCTGCCGAAGGGTCGTAGGTACATAAGCTCTCAGCTCAAATGTAAGCCAATGTATCATTTGCCTGCCTGCCGAAGGGTCGTAGAGTTCTCTCTTCTGCTACTTAACTTATGTAAAACTGCTGCACTTTCATAGGCTTTTTGCCTATTGTTCTGTGTTCTGTTGTGCTTTTATCTGTATCCGTAGCTACGTCCACAGTTGAACATGGTATTATCAATTTATCTGTTGAGTTTCTTTTGGTCTTTTGTAACGTTAGAAAGAAATGCTCTTACAAGTCGAATGGAAAGCTTACGCCTTACGGGGAAATAAAAATTGTCGTTTCAGCGATCGTTTTCATCTGTTGTCAATGCACACCTTGCTTAAGAACTTGAAAAAAAAAAAAGAGTGTGATTGAGTTCCTTTTACCTTCCTCTAATTATTCTTCGCCTCCTTCTTCATCACATTGTTTCTCTGGGTAAAGATTCTGTTTCCTCATCATTGGCATCTTCTTCCTTCTCTGAATTGCATATTGCAAGGCAAACAGAGAGATTGACAAACAACACAAGGATAAAGCACCAAGTTTTGATGAATTCTTTTGACTAACAGATATGATTTTGATTTGCATTGCAAGTAAATTGAGCTTAGTCAGCGACATTTGATATGGCTCTGCTTAGCCATAACGTAAAGTCTGTGCAGTAGTAGCTGTCAGAGTTTGGTGAAGGGAATCTCTTCTGAGCAAAGGAAAGCCGAAGAAGATGAAGTTGGTGTGACACGCGCCTCCGAGGCACGTGGTAGAGCGTTTTGGTATTCGTTCTTCCATCTTTTGTCCCACATCGGATAGCTTACGCCTTTCTCTTTTTTCCCTTATTTTTCCCTACAATTACAGCAATATTTCACTGACACGCTTTACTGAGAAAATAAATAAATTAATAAAAAATATACAAATTCTCAAAAATCACCTCTCTCCCTCTCTTTTATCAAAATCAGTTTTACCTCCGTTTCAAATTTCGAAAAGCCTCTCTCTCATATATCCCGCGCCGCGCCGCGCCCTAGCTTTTCTCGCATTTCGCATATGATAATAGTATAAATATTTCTCTTACTGGCACCTCTCTCTCCAATTCTCGATCTGGGCTCTGGGCAAATCCATCTTCTTTGTAAGTCGGCATGTCCTTTGTATGCTTCGAATAGTTTTTTGAGTTTATGGGTTATGTTTCTTTGGGCGCAGTCGACCTGCAAACTTTTCCGTTGTGAAATCAGTATCAAGATTTCAGTTTCTTGTTTCTTTCTTTTTTGTTTATTCGCTGCTAATTATAATTTCGTTGCACGTGGGACTGAGGATCCTTGATTTGTTTGTTCAAAGGTTGAAGTTAAGGCGTTTGATTAATTTCCTCTGTAGGTAAGCAATGGAGGAACTGCCCGATGCTATAGTGCAGCACATCTTGACCCTAATTAACAATGCCAAAGATGTTGCATCTTGCACTTGTGTCTCCAAGACTTGGAAAGACTGTATGCCTTATCTGAAAAGCCTTCATTTTCCTCGAAACCTTTGCGACTCTGCCCTTAAAAGGGGAGAAACCCTTGATGCCATAGTGACTCGGATGATTGAAGCTGTCGACAAACTCGAAGACCTTATCGTTTACTGCCCCTTTGAGAGTAGCAGCCTTTCGTTATGGCTGTCTAAGACCAGACCATGGTTGAGGAGCCTTGAGCTTCGTTTGGATAATACAAATCGTGAGTGTCCATCTGAGGAGCAGTCCTCAAAGTTGGATTTGCTTAGCATAGCATGCAACTTGGAGTCCCTGAAGCTCTGGGCTGTTCTTATGCTTGAGAAGCCAAAGTGGGATTTTTTCCACAGGTTGAAGAATCTTGAAATAGTCGGTACTAGAATTGACGAACACGCACTTCACGAGGCTCTTCGTGCTTGCCCTAACCTGACGCGTCTCTTGCTTCTTGGTTGTGAGGGTGCAAGTCATGTCGTTATAGACAATCCTCAGCTTGAGCAGTGTGTGCTTAGCTTCTCTGGTTCTAACGAGACCTATCTGATTGTTGATTCTCCAAGGCTCGAATTGCTTGATGTACAAGGTTGTGGCTTTGTAAGAGTACCTGAATCCCAGTTCTTGAAAACACTTTCCATTGCCAACAGCAAAGGTAGTTGTTATCACGTTGTCTGTGGTAATTGTTTACCTTCAAGTGCCTTGCTCTATTTCCTTAGTAATGATTTTCGATTTGTTTGGCACAATTAGGACGGGTTTATCATGTGGATTTTGGGAAACTTCCGTCATTGGAGACACTGAATGTAAGAGGAGTGCAATGGTGTTGGAATGCTCTGAGCAGCATGCTTCAAATGGCGAGCGACGTCAAGCACCTGTACATGAAAGTTGAATTCACCGGCGATTTCATTGAGTCTCTTCTAGCATTCCCAGAAATCGATTTAGTTGACTTCTTCAACAGCCATCCAAAGCTTCAGACTTTTGAGATTCACGGAGCCATGTTTGCTGCTTTGTGTCAAAAGAACAGCCTAAAACATGTGAGCCCTTATACCAATTTTTATATTAATTTACATGATCTTATTTCTTTTCTGCACACGTCGTTCTTGAGGCTGGAAATTTGTTCTTGTTTCAGGTGGACTCTTGTTTTTCCATCCCTTCCCTAGAGGAACTTGTGATAACTGTAAGGTCGCCGCTCAATGCCGAGCAGAAGATGAATACGTTGAATTCGTTGATTAAGTACGCGAATAATCTGAAGACTATGAGGATAAACATTCTTCAGATGAAGAGCAGCCACAGCAGTTCAGATGATTTCTTCGACGAAGTATGCAGATTTAGATACATGAACCAAAAGATTGTTTCGATCCATTAGTGCAATAACCATTCTTGCGTTTTGACAATTGAAGTACATTATTACTTTTTAGTCGTTTTCATGAATGATTTCCTGTAACAGACAGTTAATTACTCGATTTTAAGAATAAATAAATACATTGCACTACAGATGTAAGCATATTTAAATTAGAAAACAGCGTGGTCGATCGATCATTAAACCAATAATTACACTGAGGAACGAACCCAACTGTAGACAAAACCACCATCACCTTTTCAAATACCTCTTAAGACAATATGTTTTCAGTACAAACAAAGAGGTTGAGTTGAAACAAGCTTTGGTTGAGAGGAGTATCCGATTACCTTCATATGTTTGCCAGCAAAATAGAAATAAAACAGAATATATAAGCCCCATAATTTGATCAGAAGAAAAAATATAAACAATGGCGATCAATTATAATTCGGATCCAGGCATCGCGAATTGGGACGCGAAACTTTCGACTCGTGCCCTCAGTTCAAGAATGTCTGTGTTATTCTCGAGCCCTTTCAGAAAGAATTTCGTCGATTTTGGCTGTTTTCCGTGTTCTCTCTGAATGGAACTAGTAATATGTGCAGCTCTGAGGAGAAAATCGGCTATAATCTCAAAATCGCCCTCAAGACAGCCTCTTGACGTCATTGCAGGCGTACCTACAGTTTATACGTGGAAATAGTATGACTAAAAAAGGCACACATTAAAGTGCGGACAAGCTGAAACATTTACATAGATCATGTATGTAGCTTACCGATCCTAACACCTCCTGGGGTTATGTTGCCGTTGTCGTCAAAGGTTGTAACCTTATTGAGAGTAATGTGACAGAACTCGCAGACCTTTTCAAAGTTCTTACCTGCAATAAAGGAAAAGAGTAACCATAGAGTTCTGATTATCTAGAATCAATAAACAGATGGGAATAACGGCTAAAACTGCATGCCTGTCAAACCAAAATTTCTCAAGTCCCAAAGCAACAGATGGTTATCGGTGCCCCCAGTGACCAGTTTACATTTCCTCCTCAGTAAAGCGGCCGAAAAGGCCTGTGCGTTTTTCTTTACTTGTTGCATGTACGTCTTGTACTCGGGAGTAGCCACTTGTTTCAATGCTATGGCAAGTGCTGCAATATGATTATTGTGTGGCCCACCTTGCAATGCTGGGAAAACAGCAAAGTTGATTTTCTCCTCAAAATCATACTTATCACTGTCAGCCCCTTGATTCAAAAGCATGCCCCTTTTCCTTGGTTTAGATCCCTTCCTGTAGAAAATAATCCCTCCTCTTGGACCTCGAAGACTTTTGTGTGTAGTGGAGGTGACTATGTCGCAATACTCAAAAGGACTTGCGCACTCCTGTGAGCGGAGAAAGAAGGGTCAATAAACACACAACGCAATATGAATCTTAAAACAATTTTCTTGATCGATTGGAAGTGCAAAAACAGCACAAAGGCACTCAACACAAAAGAGCCAGATAAGTACAGTTCAAACATACGAAATCAATCACAAGCCAAATGAATAATATTTTCACCTTAGCAGCAATAAGCCCACTTATTTGAGCCATATCGCACAACAATACTGCACCACATTTATCTGCTATCTGCCTAAACCTCGCATAATCCCACTCCCTCGGATACGAACTCCCACCACAAATCAATATTTTGGGTCTAAAATCCAACGCCCTCTCCTCAAGTTTATCGTAGTCGATATACCCTGTCTGCATGTTCACCTTATACGACAAGCTTTCAAAGAATATCGATGCACCCGAGACTTTCCTACCATTGGGTAGATAGTAACCGTGGCTCGTGTTCCCACCAGATGGCGTGTCCAAACCCATAATCCTATCACCAGGCAACAAAAGCCCCGTGTATACAGCAAAATTAGCAGATGTACACGAGTATGGCTGCACATTTACACCCCAGTTCTCTGAATCGAGTCCAAAAGCAGCGAGCGCACGCTCCTGACACAAAGTCTCGATCTCATCTATGTACTGATTTCCACCGTAGTATCGTGCACCGGGCATCCCTTCAGAATACTTATTCGTCAAATGACTTCCTAAAGCCTCCATCACAGCTTTACACACAAAATTTTCAGACGCGATCAATTCGATTCCCTTGAACTGCCTATCTTTCTCTTTCTTCATAATACTAAATAAATCGGGATCAGCTTCTTGCAACGTCTGATTCCCCCAACATCTCAAGCTAGCCACACGAGACTCAGGGTCGCTGCCCAAAACCGTATCCGTAGGAATTGGCGCCACGACCGCTGAACTACCATTCTCAACGTCACGCTTTCGCTTCAGGGTCAACGAATGACCTAGAATACGAAACTCCTCCACATCTTTCTCCTCGTCCGACTCAACAGCTATGCTCCCTTCTGCATCGTCGGCGGCGAATCGGCCGCGATTCTGCGATCGGTGGTCCATCAACTGAAGCGGACTCGACGGCGCGGGATTGTTGAGGTTACAAATCCTCGTTTCAATCTGAAACGAAACTGAATCGCCGTCCTCATCCTCCTCGTCAACGATTCTCTTAGGACTCCGATTATTCCCAGAAACGTGTGATAAAAAACCTAGCGACAGTCCGCTGCTTCCCGCCGGCGCCGGATGGGTCAGGTCCATTGTATAAATCCACTGCTATTCGCCTGCAGATAAAGGAACGATAGCGAAGATACCTAAGCTCAGTTTCCCTAATGGTGGAGAACAAAATTGAGGAAAAAATGTAATTTTACAACTCAATTTAAACAAGAATGTCAATTCAAAAGGTTGGACGGTGGAGATTCAATACGAGCCAAGACAAGGAACGACGTACGTCAGATTGGGAGAGCGCGAGGGGGGATGAATATAGACGGTTTAGGAGTGGACCGTACATCGTATCTATTTATATTTTTCTCATTTGTTTTATTAATTTATTATTTAAATTTCTTCATTCATTTGCACAAGAAATGAATTAATCATAATTACGAAATAAATTAAATAAAAATGGATAAAGAACTAGAAAAGAAAACCGATTTTCAATTGTCTAAGTTATGTAAATCATGAGAAGTTTCTTTACGTCAACCACTCTCCAAGTTTTCTTCTAGAAGAGCACATTACAATCAACACTATCAACCCATCTCACGCAAACCATATTATAATTAATTATGATTATAATTTTTAATTAGCAAATAAGATTCGTTTATTGCCTATCGTTTATCAACGTCAACCATTACTTTACCACCAATGAGAAGCATGTTTGTGTTGTATGTTAGAATCAACATTAATTAAATCACAACTTTTCTAATTCACATGTTCTCTAGTCAAGAGTTACCTCCAACAAAATCGCCACGACGCCACCTACTCAGAATCATGACACCACAAACCAAAAAATTAAATAAAAACTTGGAAAATATCATTTTATATACCTTATAATATATCACACCACAAACACACATCACGTATATAAATATATAATATATATAGTGGTCAAGAACATTTATGTTGAAGGGAAAAGCTTCATTACGTTACATGGGTGAAGTTTCACCGCCGGTCACTGTACACACGTGGTTATTATTCGCTGCGGCGCGGAGTACCACTGCTACGGTGCGAAGCGGCGCGTGTTGTTTTTTTGCACTCGCGAGAAGTGGCGTGTTTTAGAAGGTGTGGGTTTTGGCTCTGTGCTTTTATTCACCGAAAAGGAGCACGCGCGCATTACTCACGCGCGTTTTCTTTACCGTTTGGCTCACGCTCGATGACGTGGCTCGCCTACCACATTACCAAGCGTTCCCTCAACAACGAAGATAAATGACATTTCACTGCTGATCGTCGCTACTTTTCTTGAAACCTCTCTCTCTCGCTCAAACAATACAAAACGAACACGCAAGCGAGTATTTGTGAATACAGTCGCCGCGATCATCATCGGTTTTGATCGTGGTGAAGCGGTTCGTTTTGTTTGTTTTTCGAGCTTTCGAATTGATCAAGTGTTGTGAGAAATAACTTATTGATGGAATCACCCGAGAGAAGTGTTTCTCTGGAAATCCCGGCGAACGACGGCGTTTTGTCGTGCTCGCCGCCGACGGTTCCGACGTGGCTTAAGAGGAGGCTTTCCGAGCCTAAGACTCCGTCTTCTTTGACTGTTGAAGAAATTGAAGCTAAGCTTCGTGACGCTGATCGTCGACGTCAGGTATTAACTAGTTTTGGATTTTTTTTAGGGTGAATCGTCTAAATTTAACTTTTTTTTTTATGTTGTGTTACTAATCCTTTTCTTCGGACTACTTAAAGAGTCTTTAGCTTTGTAAAAATACTGTTGATTGGATTAAGAGAGTTCTATTGATTGAGTATTCTATGTTAAGATATAAATCACTATATCCAAGTTAATCGATGCGCTTTGAGTAGCCTTCTAATGTAGAACGGTTTTTCTCTTTGTCGTTTGGTGAAAGTTGTGTAAGTTGGAAGTAACTTCGATATCAAAGTAGAAAATATCGTGATTTAATTATTCTTTCCCTTTTCTCTTGAGTGTGTTGTTCCTTTCCATTTGTTTTGGAAAATGGCAGGCTTTAATATTTGAAGAAAATTTCTCAGGTGTTGAAGTTAGCTAATAGAAGTACTATACTTTGGGTTTAGGCCAAAAATAATGTTCGTATCGCAGTTTCTTGCATCATTATTTATGTTTAAAAGCATTTGCCTCCTGCAAATGTCGACGCCTTTGCTGCCTCGATCAGAATTCTGTTGAAACATAATTGTAAATTGTTGATTTCAAAATTTATTATAATTTAGTTTGTTGTCAAAACATTCTTCATTTGTCTTTCCAATTAAATTTGCATTCTGGCTTGGCATGAGAATTTGTATTTGTGCAGAAATTCTATGAGCACTTATCAGAGAAGGCTAGGCCAAAACCACGAAGTCCTCCACGACAAACATCCGACGGTGATGATTCTGTGCAGCGCCTCAAGGCTAAGCTTCTAGCTGCTGAAGAGAAAAGGTGAACTTCTTTTGTAACATTTCATGTTATTCATTCTCCGTGGATGAAATTGGTTGAGTATATATATATATATATATATATATATATATATATATATATATATATATATATTTGAAGTTATCTTGTTCATTTATTTTTTCCGTTCCCATTTAGGACTGTCTTTTTTTTCCTTTCGCTCTCAACTTAACTTACTACGAAAATGTTCTGTCCTGAATTTATGGTTTGACCTCACAGGTTGAGCATCCTGACAATTGCTCAAACACGGCTGGCTAAGCTTCATGAATTGCGTCTAGCTGCCAAGACAAAGACCGAAATTCGGTTCCAACAGAAACGAGCTGAGATTGGTTCAAAATTGGAATTGAAGGTCCATCAAGCAGAGGCTAATAGATTACTAATCCTTCGGAATTATCGACAAAAGAGGGCTGCACTGAAGGAGAGGACATCACAATCCTTGCTGCAAAGAGTTGCTCGAGACAGCAAGTATAAAGAAAAAGTGAGGACTGCAATGTATCAGAAGCGTGCAAATGCTGAGAAGAAAAGACTTGGTCTGTTGGAAGAGGAGAAGCGGCAGGCGCGGGCAAGGTTTCTGAAAGTGCAAAAGGTAGCCAATTCAGTTTCTCATGAACGAGAGATTAAGAGAAGTGAAATGAAAAGCAGGCTTGAAGATAGAATTCAGAGGGTACTTGATCGTCACTCGTTCATAACTTAATGATACTCAATGAATTATTTTACTGTTCGGGACCTTAAGTTTTTTACTTTCATGGCGTGAGCAGGCTAGGAAAAAGCGAGCTGAGTATTTACGGCATAAAGGAGGGCTAAATAACGTTCTTCATGATAGTTGGGATAAGGCAGACATTCTTTCTAGAAAACTGGCCAGGTACTTAATGCTTTCTCTTGTACATAGTATTTTGAGCTTCAAACTTTACAATGTGTTAAGCCCTCGAATATCTTAGGTCCTGGAGAATGTTCAAGGGCACGAAAAGAACGAGTTCTTATCTTGCAAAAGCATTCTACGAACTGAATATTAAGGAGAGTTCTGTCAAATCGCTGGCTTTTGAACAGTTTGCACTTCTTATCCAGTCTTCTCCCACCCTTCATACTACTAAAGCTTTGCTAGATAGGCTCGAAACTCGTTATAAATTATCTAGAGCTGTTGGGCATGCCACAACTACTCATGGTTCAGATGACATCGATCACCTCCTTAAGCGGGTGGCATCCCCTAAAAAGAGGAATTCACCTAGGAAATCATCCCCTTACGTAGGCGACAAAAACTCACCATCCAAGAGGGAAGCTCCCAAGACTTCTTTGCTGCTACCAAGATACCAAGTGAGAGTTGTTTTGTGTGCTTACATGATACTGGGGCACCCAGATGCAGTCATCAGCGGTCAAGGAGCGCGGCAAACTGCTTTGGTAAAATCCGCCGAGAAATTTGTGAAGGAATTCGACCTTCTGGTTAAAGTAATTTTAGATGGACCCCAGCAAATTTCAAGCGAGGAATCTGGTCAGGTACCAGTGGGATATCGGACTTTTAGGTCTCAGCTTGCAGTATTTGATTCGGCCTGGTGCTCATTTTTGAGTAGCTTTGTGGTTTGGAAAGCTAAGGATGCTAAGTCACTTGAGGAGGATCTAGTGAGGGCTGCCTGTCGCCTTGAACTGTCAATGATGCAGACTTGCAAGATCACATCTGAAGAAGATAGAGGAGGTCCGCTTTCACATGATATGAAAGCTGTCCAGAAAGAGGTTTCTTTTTTTAGTATCTTCTGTCATAATACCCTCTCAACACTTATTGAATGTTAGAAATGGCGTGTGCATGAGCCTTCTGAATCCATTGTGCTTAGTTATTATGAGATAGTGTAAAGGTAAACTTAGCTTTCGCGGTGCTTGGTTGTTGATGGGCTGCTTATGGATGCAGGTTCTTGAAGATCAGAAGCTTCTAAGAGAGAAAGTCTCACACCTGAGTGGAGATGCTGGTATTGAGCGTATGGAAGCTGCCCTTGCTGATGCTAGAACGAAATTCTTCAACGAACGGGAGAAAGGGAGTCCAATTACTCCACTGAGTACCTTTATGTTGTCCCAAAGTCCATCGTCGTCTTCTCTGGGAGTTCAGAGAAAACAGGCGAACCTGTGGATTCTGAGAAGAAAAGTTCAGCAGCGAGGTCCTTATTTAAGTACGAACCGTTTAATGAAGCTAGCCTCTCCACGTCAGGCAGTAAGCATCAAGGTGCATCTAGGGTGACTTCGGATATGGAGAATGTGAGGTTTGTCCATGCATATGTTCATGGAGAGCACCTTTCTGTAGATGATGTGCCCACTTCAGCTGGCTCCAGTGAGAACGTTATCATGGTTTGTATTTACGCTGGAGCTATGCATATTCTTTGATTAGATATTTGTTCCGCTTTTCTTATCAGTATTTTGCCATGATCAGACACAGATCAAATTAACAATGGAAAAGGCATTCTGGGATGGCATCATCACGTCTGTGAGACAGAGTGAACCTGACTACAGTCGTATCGTGGAACTAATGGGGGAAGTGAGGGATGGAATTTGTGAAATGGCCCCTCTTAGCTGGAGAAAGGAAATTTCTGAAACAATTGATTTGGACATACTTACTGAGGTACATTTTAGGCATGTTCAAATATGGTTATGTGAACATCTCTTAGAGGCCAGTTTACTGCCATGCAAAAAAAAAACACTGATTTCGTATGGTTGTCTTTTTCTCGTAGGTGCTGAACTGTGGGAAGTTAGACATCGATTATCTTGGAAAGATCCTTGAATACGCATTATTCACTTTGCGGAAGCTCTCTGCTCCTGCCAATGAGGAAGAACTAAAGAAAAAGCACCAGACTTTCATGAAAGATCTGGCAGAACAAGCATGTGGTAGCTTTCAGAATTCGCAAGTCGTTGCCTTAATTGAAGGCTTGCGCTTTGTCCTTGAACAGATACAGGTCAGGTTCTGCTTCAATCATTTTATTCGAGTTCTTTGGGCAGTTTGCAACAGAAATGCAAGTAAATTGGTTCTTGATTCCCGAAGACTCAAACTGATGTACATTGGCCTTGTTATCAGGACCTTAAGCAAGAAATCAGCAAAGCACGTATCAGACTTCTCGAACCATTCCTCAAAGGACCCGACGCTTTACATTTTCTCGGGAAGGCATTCGTAAGTCGCTATGGCCGTCCCTGCGAGGCTCGAAATGCTTTACCCTTAACCGCCCGATGGCTATCATCAGTCCAAGCATGTCGAGTCGATGAATGGAATGAGCACCAAAGTTTTCTCGCCGATTTGAGGAACAAATCAAGTAGCAGCTCGCCAAGTTTCCTTCCTCCGACTACTCTACGAACTGGCGGAGGTAAGCTGAGTGCAAAGCAATCTCACCCATCATCTCCCCCTCCAAAGCAACTACTTATATAGGTCAGTTTCACTCTTTAAGCTCCTTTTCCTATCCACCTATGAGTATAATCAAATCACCTTGCATTATATCTCTAACGATATCATTCAATTTTCAGACACAATCAATCCTCATGCCGAGTGCAAAGGAGATGCGATCGACCTCTCAGTGAGGCTCGGCCTGTTAAAGTTGGTAAAGAAGGTAGCTGGCTTAACCGAAGGAGAACTTCCCGAAACCATGAAACTCAACCTCTCTAGGCTCCGAAGAGCACAGTCCCGACTTCAGAGGATTATCGTGGTCACAACTAGGTAATCATTTAATCAATAATTCATCTTCCATCTTCGAGCTAATTCCCTTTTCTAACCTCGATCAACGAATATACAGCCTATTAGTCCTAAGGCAGACGCTCGTAAGCCAGAAAATCGTGACCAGCCAAGCCCATCTGGACATTCTTACTACAAACAGCTTCAACCGTCTATGCAATGCCTTGGACACCGCCGAAGACGCCGGGATAAAGGAAATAATCGATTCGCTCGCCTCTTCGATAGACGAAGACAGCAACAGTTCGAACGATGTGAGCCTCGAGCCAATCATGGAAATCATGGGAAGGATGCTGAACAAAAGCTTGCAAGAAGATGATGCTGTTTTCGCTCGAGTTTCTCAAGCTGTTTATTCTGCTTTGAGAGGGGTCGTGCTCAGCGGGACGGGCAATGAAGGGAGGGATTTGGCAGCTATTGCGCTGCATAAGGTAGGGGCGGGTTTGCTCGTCGATGACGTGGCGGAAGTCGGGTCGATATTGGTGGTTGTGGGGAAGGTTTCGGTGATCGTTCACGGCCCTTGGTATTCGTATTGGTTAAGGTGTGAATAAATTTGATTTGCTAGTAGTCTGTTTATATGATTGCGGTGCGTGAATAAAGTGATAGGTTGTTTGTGTGTATGTAACTTGAAGGGTAAATGTATGTATAGATGTTGATGATGGTGTGAATTGAACCCCATCTAGTTTGTTGGTATGCTGTTGTAAATGTAACGTTTATGGTTCGAATTTATATGTTTTAGTTCGGTAGAAGTCCGTGGGCTCATAGTCAACAGTGATATTCAGGTTTGTTTCAGTTAAAACTCGGTCATTTCATAATCGACGTTAGAAAGTAATGTCTCATAGTCGACGCTGATGTCTAGATTTGTTTCAGTTGAACTCTAGTCGTCGTCCCATAATCGATTGAGGTTCAAATTTGATTGAGCTGAATAAATTACAGAATAGGCAAGGACACCAAAATACACACAAAACATAAATAAAGCTTATAACACGAAGTTTCAAGTCCAAACCACAAAGCCACACTCAAGTCCTATAGTTGACAAGCCCCTTAATAAAAAAATTAAAAATAAAACGCAAGAAAGCCTCCACGATTTACAGACACAAAACTCCAATTGAGCACATTCAAGCACTCAGCTTATTCTTACACAATATCGAAGATAAATAAATAAAAGCGCGCCTTACGTAAGAGGAGGAACTTCCCACTAGCATGGGCAGCCTTGACTTGCTTTTCATACTCATCTTCTTCACCTTCGGCTTCACCTTCCTCCTCTTCTTCGACGTTCTCTTCATCTTCTTCAGTTCCCCAGCCAAAGCCTCCTATGGAGCGAGACGCCTGAGGAGGGACCTTAGCTTCTTCGACGATCTTCGTAATCTCTTCCACGCTTTGGAGTGAATACGTAGGATTATCCCTACGAAAATACGCAGCTTGGGCCACTTCAGTGAGCTCCCTCGGCAAGTTCTTCAGAAACCATGGGTGCGATTTTATCTCCTTGATCGTTATCCTCTGCGGAGAGAATAATCGTCATATGGGGTTTTTCGAACGCTAAAAAGGACTTGCTTAGTTTTAGAGAGGGAGGTATCTGACCCTAAGTGGATTGGCGACGAATATGCGTGAAAGAAGGTGCCTGCAATCTTGGGATATTCTGACGTAGTCCGGGATTTTGTACTGAACTGCCATTATCCTCTGCAAAAGGGGCGATTTTTATCATTCAGATCGAAAGCATACGTCGATCGATCGCTTAGTTAAGGGGGAAAAGAAAAAAAAAGTTGCTGACTTGTATTGTTTTCCTGAAGTTTTTGGGGTCTTCTTGATCTTCGAAGGGATAGGCTCCGACTAGCATGACGTATAACGTGACGCCGCACGACCACACATCAGCCAACTGAATTTAAGACAAATTATACGAAATTGGAAGCGTAAAATGAGGAAAAGAAAGAATTTTTTATGGTAAGAGAAAAAAAAAAACTTACTTTGCCGTCGTATTCTCGCCTAGATAGAACCTCGGGAGCTATATAAGCAGGAGTCCCTACTGTTGATTTGGGCCTTGAATGAAGCAGAGAGGACTACACGAATCTCGAAAAATTGAATAAAATTCAAACACATTAAGAGACAGTTTTCAATCGGATTTTATGCCTGGGAATGGGATTGGTCGTTGGTTAACCTTTGAATAGCCGAAATCACAGATTTTGAGGCGCGGGGCTGGGCTACCGTCGAGAAGTGTGTTCTCCAGCTTTAGGTCGCGGTGGCAAATTTGCTACCGATCGAAAAATATGATGTTATTTATGCTATACATTCGATTCGCAGCACAAAAATATTGATTCAAGTATGTAATGACTGTTTTTTCTCCTACCAAGGCGTGGCAATAATGGACACCGCAAATAAGCTGCTGAAAGAAGTACCTCGCCTGATTCAAGAAACGAAGAACTTGATAGAAATGTTGGCAATGCTTAACTTACCGAAGATTATGAAGAAGAAAGAAGGATATTTGACCTCATCTTCGCTGAAGCGCCCGGCGTTGCATATTCTCTCGAAGAGCTCTCCACCTGCGGCGTACTCCATTACAATGGCTAAATGAGTCGGCGTCAAAACCACCTGTTTATTACATAGATGATCAAAGACATCGAGAGAAAGTTTCTTGCAAACTACAAAGGAAAGAAAGGAAGGGTTCAGTTACCTCCTTGAACCTAATTATATTAGGGTGACGAAGTGATCTATGGTTTATGATCTCTCGAGCTACGTTCTCATCGATCTACAGCCAAAAAGCCAGAGTCAAGAATCAGATCCACTTGAAATTACATTGTTTTGATTTATTGTACTAACTGCATTAAGAAGATGCTGCTAAATTAAATACAAGGCCAAAGATTTCACACCCATAAAAGCATTGGCACCCAAAACTGTAACAAGAACTAACAATACTACTAGCGATCCAAAAACTGCAGATCTGCAGAATAGAGTTCAAACCTTATGTCCTCTTTCAATGTATTTCATAGCTACGAGCTCCTTTGTCTCCTTGTTTCTCATAAGCCTCGCCACGCCAAAATTCCCAGAGCCTATATCCTTCACAAGTTCGTATTTTTCCATATCTGCTCTAAACAACTAATATTCTAAATATCGCACACTGATCTCCCAGGAAAAAAGGACGAAATTACAACAAAATCAATATAGATATTTAAGCGAAACCCAGAGATAAAAAAAAAAAAAAAAAAAAGACTAGAAAGGTTAGATCTTTCAGATTCAGGTAAATAGGGAAGGTTTTCGGTGAAAAGCTTCCAACTTCGAACGTGGGCAATGCTAATTTAAGGTACCACATATGAAATTACTTATGTTTATCCACAAAATTTTTAGGGCTTGTAAATTGTTTTGCAAGGATCGACAGAAAAGGTAGTTGCTTTACGGAATCGAACTGAGCCTTGTGTTGCGAAAAGAAGCAAAGTAGTGATTTTATTGCTGGAATTTGAAGAAAAGCAGGTGCGCTCTCTGCCGACGATGCGAGTGAGATGTGAACTGTGTGCGTTACAGAGATTCTGGAAAGAGAGAGCAACTTGTAAAGGTAAATACGGAAACATAATTATATATATATAATAAATTCTAATTATTCTTAGCGCTGTTCGTTAAGGAAATTATGCCATATCATGTTACCAATGTCCCCACTACTCATCAGCATTTAACTAAAAGGTACTATATAGGGAAAAAGATCACAAAAATTAGAGGAGACTGAAATAAAAGCCTATGAGTTTCGGGAAAATATGCTATTTTTATATATGAAAATTTTTATTTTAATCACATTGATATTTTAGATTAGCTAACTAATACCTTATATTTTTATATTCAAGGAAAAGAAAAAGAAAATGGGCCAGCAGTGGAACATGATGGCCAATTGAAGTTCTAAGCCCATATTGAAGTTGGGCTTTATTGGATTGACGAGCCCATTCAGTAGTGCTATATGTAAGCCTCGCTATTTGCTCTTTCCTTTTCCTTTTTGTTTTCCCTATGATAAGTTCAATAAAACCTCTATAAATTAAAACATTGGGACCATGAAATTTATTAATTTAGATAGATATTAGGATATCGATAAATTAGCATTTTCAAGTATTAAATAAAAGAGGGACTCTTTAAATTCAACAATTTAGAATTTATTAACGATAAATGAATTCAAATATGTTTCATTAATTATATTCATACACTCAAAACGATTTTCAAGTGTAATGAAAAATATCGTTTGAAAGTTAGTCAATGTACAAATGAAATGGTCTCAGAATATCATCGCTCAGCCAACTTTCAGAAGTGGAGATATTAAGCGACACAAAATGGCGACAACAACCCTTCACAATTTTTTGTTAGCTAAAGAAACTCGACATTGAAACTATTGACTGCAATTAGAAAAAGTTAAAATCCAGAAAATCTAGCAACAAATAGATTCAGCAAATTACCATAATTTATAATTGTAATTTTTATGAATTATTACTTTAGAGTTTAGTGGGACCTAATATGTATAAAGGGATTTTCCAAAAAATTATTATATATATTATCGAATTTGATGATTTTTTACAAAGGCCCAAGTTGGGACCAAAAGATTTTATTATTTTAGAGAATTTATTTATTTATAGAGGTTTTACTGTAGTAATATTTTTCTTAATATATCTTATTTGATGCGATCTTTTCCAAATTACTTCCCTTTTATAAGAAAATCACTTCGATGAATGTCGTCCATAGGGGTGGGGGAAATATACCGAAATACCGATATACCGTCCTTATCGTATCGAAACGTACCGAAAATATCGAAAAATTTGGTATACCGAAGTTTTGGTAAGGTATGATACCGTACCAATGGTACCGAAATTTAAAATTTAGGTATACCGAAATACTAAAATTTATAATATTATATATATACACACATGTACATATATTATATTATTTCAAAAAATATAAAATGGATAAAAATATTATAAGGAACTACATAAATTATTTAGCCCATAAATTATTAACTATACCAATTTTCTAAGATTATCGAGGCTCACCATAAATATGTAAAGTTCTTTGTCTTACTAAGGAGACTAACTAAAATATGTAAATTATTTAAGGTTATTTTATGAATTAAAAATCTTTTTATTTTGGAAAATTTTGTATTAATAATCCATCTTATTGGGGCCTAAGGAGTTTGAATGACTAAAAATTCAAAAACAACGAATTAACGAGTTACGAGACACGCATGGTAAAAAATCCTCAATGTGAATGGTATAGAAGGTATAATACCGATACCATACCGAAATTTCGGTATAATACGTATCGAATTTAAGGTATACCGAAATTTGGTATGGTATTTGGTATGATTTTTTTTCGATACCGAAATTTCGGTACGGTATACGGTATCACAGTTTCGATACGGTATACCGTACCGAACCACCCCTAGTCCTCAAGACCAAAACTCCCATGAATATGTGGCCAGCAAATCCGTTAACTTGCATATCCCTCTCACCGATTTATTTAGTCTACAAACAATACATAAAAATAGAAAATTAAATAACATCACACAAAAAATTAAACACCAACCATACTCACTCACTCCACACCGCAATCCACATATCTCACCCAACGGCCATTAAAGAGACGATAACACAAACCACCACAGAACGCCACGTGGCAGATAAACCTCTTTACATCCCACACTATTTCCACAAGCCCCTCCATCCCTTTCTTCCTCACTTACCACACTCTCTTTTCGTATCATCTCTCTCCTCACACACAGAGAGACAACAATGGCTTCACTCTCAGCTAGCACAATGTTCACCACGGCCTTCATCCCATCTCCGTCGAGCCTCAAGCGCCCCACCGCCTCGTCGTTGCTCCTCGGCGTGAAGGGCTCGCCGTCGCTCAAGTCCGTCCGCGGCGGCGGAGCGAGGTGCATGGCCTACAACGTGAAGCTCATCACGCCGGAGGGAGAGGTGACCTTCGAGTGCCCTGAGGACGTCTACATCCTCGACCAGGCGGAGGAGAATGGTTACGAGCTGCCGTACTCTTGCCGCGCCGGCTCTTGCTCGTCGTGCGCCGGGAAAGTGGTCAGCGGCACCGTCGACCAGTCGGACCAGAGCTTCCTCGACGACGATCAGCTCTCCGGCGGATACGTGCTGACGTGTGCGGCTTACCCCACGTCCGACGTGGTGATTGAGACCCACAAGGAGGAGGACATTGCTTGAGTAGTACTTCCTTCGATTTGAGTCATTTGATGTAATAATTAATATTCGTAATACATCGTCGTCGGTTTGCTGATAAGCTGATGTTTGCTTTGTTACTGTTTTTTATTATTTGCATTAGGGTTTTTCCTTAAGTTGTCGGAATACTAAATTGGAGACTATATTTGAATGTTTTTGTGTTCTTGATTTGCTCATGAGATAAAATTTTCTCTTGGGCATTCAACGAGAGAAAACACAAGCACGATAAACACAAACGAAACTGGAGAGATAGTTCCCAAATAAACCAGAAATAATAATAGATCGAGGTATTTTCGAGAAAAGAAAATCAAAGGGATCCTCCGAATTCGACTTTCAGACACGATGATTTGGAAGTACTACGCAAATAGACTAAAAACGAGACATACAAAAGATCTCTTCCATATTTGATAAAGGGCCTACCAAACTTCAATGGGATTTCACATACTCTTGAACTATATGAAGCCCTCGCTCTCTTCACCATAGTCCTGCAAGACAATTTTAAGAATATTCAAACAAGAACATTTGATATGATTCCAAATGAGTGACTAAGCTTCAGCATTCCAACAAAAGATAACGAAACCAAAGCTTCTAAGCTTAGCCAATTTCATATGAATACCTTAACGACAACGCAGGCGCAACCAACCACCTTCCTTGCCTTTCCTTCAGAATCAATCTTGCAAAGCTGCATTGAAAATACACATAATCGAAAAGGTTACAATGGTGGCGACTATCAACGTTCAAATCGGGCGATGTGTTATGGTGCTAAACCCAGACTCCAGACAACATTAAACATGCGGTATTCATCTCTAACATTGACACTGAAACAGAACATAGTGAAAGCCAATGATGGAAATTCTTCACTTCAACCCCAAAAGACGTAATCTTTCACAGGATAACTTACACCAGCCCATTCGCCGAGGGTTTTCGCACTAGGGACGGTAATCAAGCTGACATTATGGTCAGCACATAGAGCCTTGACCAACTTGACATAATCAGCTTGATCACAATCCTCTGCTAGAACACAGAGCTGGGCAGCATGCTTCTCGATGATCTTAGCACCTTCGTGTAACCCTCGGGCAAGACCTCCATGGGCACGCGACTTTCTGAGCACCAACTGCAACGCAGTCATGATGTCCATTGGCTCACCAAGTGCAGGCGCTGGAGTCTCAGCAACAGGGGCAGCATCTTCACTGTAATAAAATGACTGTCAGTGACAAATTTGAAAAGGATCCATTCGTACAAGTGCGGCAAGAAACTTGTGCAAACAAATGGGAGGAATCAAGGTCTAGCATCTTTCTCATGTCCAAAGCTTCATCAAATCCTCCATATTTCAACAGATCTATGAAATTGGAAAATTGGAAAAATTACAGCAAATTCCAAAACAATTCAAATTACCCTGACATCTTCGCTTTAGGTGTATCAAACTAGGAACCGGCTCCGAACCTGTCTCCAAAAACAAAGCGATCGGAATCATAAACAAATTCATGAAAAAAAAATAGCTGGGCAAAAAATTCGACTGTTTCTGAAAATCGCCAGTCTCCGCAAACCAATACTCCAATCAACGATAGCATCACTTGTTTTTCTCAACCGAGATGAATCCGAAATCGTTACTAGAAACAGACGCTACGATTCCTACCTCGTAACGATGCGAACGGCCGCAAATCAGTGCTAAAGCTTTGTTCAGAGCCGCCGAGAAAATAATCAGCGGTTTTTATACCGTGGCGATGCGTCAGCATAAACCCTAGCCAACTTCTAAACTCCAAACTGGGCCAAGTTAAATGGGCCGAGAAATTATTAGTAAAAGAAATTCATCATAATTTATCAAGCATGAAATCGACACTGGCGGTGACGATTATTCAAAGCCCAGTCCCCAGTGACGTCGTTTGCTCAGAAAAATTAAAAATAAAAATAAAACAAAACCGAATCAAGGGAATTTTATAGATAAATACCTAATGGAAGATTATACTTAGAAATCAGTCCCCGTGAATTTACTTTTGTGAATAGGTTCTGCCATTAGACAAAAAATTAGTTTTAACTCCCTCTTTTGTCAAATTACCATTGTAACCTTCCTTCCACGTTTGAAGAACAGTGGGAAAGAGAGCATCGATTTACCATCGTCACTTTCTCACTGTCGATCGAAAATCGTTTGCTACTAGTGCTGCTCAACAGTGATTCTACCTCGTCACGTCACGACCATAAAGACGGCACATCGATGCGAGGAACATCTAAAAATAAACTCTTTTTCTAATAATATCGGCTTGGTTTGGGGGCTTTCTCGATTTGGAGTGTCGAAGGTTTTATCCAGCATACAACTCTCGATTTGTCTCTATCATGATTGTAAAGCTTTCCCTCAATGCTTTTAGAAAAGCTAAATCTGAAAAGAGTCCTTGAGCAAGGAAATGAAGTTGAATGCATTTCTCATCTAACTAAGATTCATAGAGTATGCACAACAGACGTTAGGGTCGGCGTGAAGCTGAACAAAAACATTTGGAGCCAAGGAATTGAAGATTACTTGTGCTTTCCTCGTGACAGTTGCTAATGTTCCTTGAAGGTGAGTTTGGGCACGATCACCCAAGTCATTGAAGATTACTAGTGCTTTCCATCTTCATTATGCTATGTGCTTATCACTTTCTTGACTTTACAGTTTCAGGTTTTTGTCCCCTTTGTGTTTGTTGGATTGGACAAAAGCTTTTCTTGCAAATGAAGTTTCATTTATCTTAAACGATACGGTGTAGTTACCATGGACATTGTGATTTTTATAAGATGTTGATAAGAATTCACCATTTTAGACTTGGAAACTTCGACCCAATTTGCAAGTATTTTATGCACAAATATAGGTATTTTCGGTCTAAAATTAGGTATTTTATGTCTCGATTTAGTCCTTGCTCAATTCGAGTATTTGGCCTTGTACGAAGGTGAAGTTGCTAGAAAACTCATTTTATGTTGTTGATGAAGAGCAATGTCCTTATTGTATAAGATGTTGATAAGAATTCACCATTTTAGACTTGGATACTTCGACCCAATTTGCAAGTATTTTATGCACAAATATAGGTATTTTCGGTCTTAAATTAGGTATTTTATGTCTCGATTTAGGTATTTTCTTGCTCAATTCGAGTATTTGGCCTTGTACGAAGGTGAAGTTGCTAGAAAACTCATTTTATGTTGTTGATGAAGAGCAATGTCCTTATTGTATAAGATGATAAGAATTCACCATTTAGACTTGGATACTTCGATCCAATTTGCAAGTATTTTATGCACAAATATAGGTATTTTCGGTCTTAAATTAGGTATTTTATGTCTCGATTTAGGTATTTTATTGCTCAATTCGAGTATTTGGCATTGTACGAAGGTGAAGTTGCTAAAAACTCATTTAATGTTGTTGATGAAGAGCAAGACCTTATTTTATAAGATGTTGATAAGAATTCACCATTTTAGACTTGGATACTTCGACCCAATTTGCAAGTATTTTATGCACAAATATAGGTATTTTCGGTCTTAAATTAGGTATTTTATGTCTCGATTTAGGTATTTTATTGCTCAATTCGAGTATTTGGCATTGTACGAAGGTGAAAGTTGCTAAAAACTCATTTAATGTTGTTGATGAAGAGCAAGACCTTATTTTATAAGATGTTGATAAGAATTCACCATTTTAGACTTGGATACTTCGACCCAATTTGCAAGTATTTTATGCACAAATATAGGTATTTTCGGTCTTAAATTAGGTATTTTATGTCTCGATTTAGGTATTTTATTGCTCAATTCGAGTATTTGGCATTGTACGAAGGTGAAGTTGCTAAAAACTCATTTAATGTTGTTGATGAAGAGCAAGACCTTATTTTATAAGATGTGTTGATAAGAATTCACCATTTTAGACTTGGATACTTCGACCCAATTCGCAAGTATTTTATGCACAAATATAGGGCATCAAGTACTTAATTTGGGACAAACAATACTCATATTTATGCAAAAAATACCTCCGAATTGGGATGGATAATCTAACACTAAAATGTTAGCTTCTAATCAAACATCCTAACTAATAAGAACATTGATCATCACAAACACTAAAAAAAGAAGTTTTGTGTTTCTGATGAATGATGAATAAATCTAAGCCCCATAATCACGAAAAAAAAAAGAATAGTTCTTTACATTATACTTTCATGGGATTACTTGTAAGAGATTGTAAGTGGGAAATTAAGTCCAGCAACATTCTTTGATCTTAAAGAGTAATTTTCTGGGACAACCAATAAATTTGGACAACAGTATTTGCTTCTCTGCCCAAAAAGTAATCAAAATTCAAAGCATTGTTGAAATTTTTATTCAGAGAAGTTCTTCATTCAGCTCCCATTCCCAAACTTCAGCTACATTGTCTACAGACACGGATTTTGCTATTATCGCATCATTTTTGGTTCTTCAATTATGCTAAGAAAAACCTCAGAAACGTTTCAAAGAACTGAAATCTCGGCTCAATTGAAGCCAAACACAGTAATTCCTCGAAGAAAACCAGGCAGTCAAGCACGAACACAACGGCCAACGCCAACGGCACATACTCAAACCCATAGGACTTCGAGACTCAGATCGTAACGCATCAAACGCGAAAACGAACTCCGGCTTGAAATCTTCTGCCTTGGGAATGTTTAGGTTTGAACCTTCCGCAAGTCAGTTTTTTCTTTCGTTTCTGAATTAGGATTTGATTCTGAGGTCTTCGCAAAGGGCCGATATGGGTCGACGGGAGATACTCCTCCGCCGTTGTTTTTTATGACAAAATGCGTGCGTATGGAGTTTGTTTTCTCTGACTGGAGAAGGTTTTTATTTTATTTTTATTTGACAGCATTGAGAAGAGGGCATTACGGTAACTGGCATGTGAGGGAGTGGAAATAAATTTCCTGCTCGGTACCTGGGCATAAAACTGAACCCATGGGGACTGATTCTTAAGTTTAAGTTGTCATTGGGTATTTTTCACTAAAATCGCCCGGAATCAACATTGAAGTTATCTGACTTAATGTCATTTTGATTTAATCAACACTAGCGTTATTTATAATTTATATATCTAAAAAGACATACACGGAAATTACTTGAAAAAGTAAAAAAGTTGAATTAGGTTGGGTTGTACTGTAGTTGCTTTTAATAATTCTGACAGTACTGTAATTGCTAGCGACATTATTTGTTCCTGAAAAGAAATGTTATAGTACTGTATTAGGTTTTCATGAATTTTAGTTTTAATCGATGAAGGAAAAAGAAAGAAAGAGTCAGCTTTTTTCCTTTTACATGAGAAAACATACAAAGATGGATAACAGTGAATCTAACGTCACCATCACGTCAGCGTGTCATAGTGAAATTGATATTGGAAGAACATCTAAGCATGGCGAACACACACATACACATATGTGTGTCTGTGTGTAATGAAAGGATATACGTAATCAAAATTATCTTTTAGGTAATATGTCTCATATTTTATGATCTCGAGCTCAGACAGGTTGTATTGTAATAGTTCCATTTGGGAATAAAAGCCACATTCGTAAGTAATAATAATTTGGTCTTTTCAAAATTGATAATATAGTGTAAATGACATATTTGAGACAATCTCGATTTCAGTGTTCTTGTTCGTAAAAACATGCATGACGATTCGGACTCATCATCATCTTCTTCTTGAAATATCACTTCGGAATTTTATATGAAAAAACATGTAATTTTTAAAATAATATTGCTAAAGATGAGGATGGTGTGGTTAGTATGGCTTTAATAAAATATTGTTAGTTGATGAATATCTGTTCTAATCAACAAGCAATATACATATATTAAAGAAAGAAATTCATTTATAAAGGGGAAAGTGGGCTCCAGTGTCTTTCTTTGCATGGCTTATTAAATTGGTGGTGGTTTGAAATTTGAAATATTTTAAGATATGAAAAACAATTTAGAGCCCACCTTCAACACAAAATATATAAAATATTTCTAGATTTTGTATTTTTGATGATGACTGGACAACATTGTCCATTCTCCAACTGTTTATGATCATTCAAAGCAAATATGTCCTTCACTATACCAGCACATGAAGGTAATAAATGTGTGCAATATCTTTTATTCTACAAAAAAAAACGCATTATTAAATAAATGTGTGTATGGTA
>JAPQWV010001950.1:0-68218 GCA_027422505.1 Craterostigma plantagineum | reverse complement strand
AAAATCCCTAAATACACGTGCAAACCCTTAATCGAATAATCAGTCGAAAATTTTTTCTCTCGTGAAATACACTAAAGACGAAAACAATCCCTTTAAAATCCTTAATTTTCACTGATTTTCGTATTTTTTAGGTAGATTCGACAACCTTTAGGTGTTTACGTGTGTTTAAACTCTATTTGCGTCTACATTATGCAATTTTTTGCCAGATTAGATGGTAGATTTCATGTGTCTGTAACTGTGAAGCCTCGAAGCTACTGTTCTGCAATTTAAACCTGTTTCTGGTTTCAAATGGGTTTAGATTTGCGGGATAGATAGATTCTAGGTTTACCGTCACACTGATGGTAATCTTCGATTCTTTGAGTTTTAAAGGAAAAATCTAAGTCTCGAGAAAACTGGGTTTTGAAACGTTTGAAGGCGTCGAAAAACTTTTTTTCGATCGCAAACAATTTCAATCGAATTTCAATTCGGTTGAGTCACTGTTTGCAGCGCAAAAGTTTCACAATCGCTAAAATTTGACTTAGTCGTTAGAAGTAATAGGTCGCGAAATCGTTTAGCATCGAGAAATTTAATTTTGATTCAATGCGAGAGAAAAATCACTAGGCCAAATAGACATATTAAGGGCAATTTAGTCTCGAGCGAAAAACTTACATCAAAAACAGTAAATTTCGATTTCAAATTATTTGGGGTCGTAAATTTTAGCGGCGAGAAAATTAATTCTCGACGTTAAAATTTCTCGATTGTACAAGAATTAGCGATGATTTTAATTGATCGAAAAATTTCTCGGTGAGTCACCTAGTTTCTCGTTGTCAATTTTCTCGATCGTAAATTTCGCAGCGAAAATAAATTTTAAAATCGAAAAACTTTCTCGCTCGACAATTTTCACAATGAAAATTTTATTCACGCGCGCGAAAAATATCTCGATCGTAAATGTACGTGGAAATTAATTTTTCTCGATCGTAAATTTACACGTAAATTTTCTCGATCGCAAAATTTATAGGCTACAGTGTCGCGTTTCAAGTTCAAACACTTAGAAAATTTCTCTAAGTCTTTTTCACTGTAGCGATCTTCAACGAATAAAATTTTCGATCGAAAAACACAAATGGGATTTGAAATTTAAAATTCGCAATTAGGAAATCAAGTTGAGAATCTCAATTCTCGCGCTGATAAAAAGCACGGAGTGAATAGTAGTATTACAACAATTAGAAAATTTTGACCAAACCAAAATTGAATACTTATATGCATATGTCGAAAATAATTTTATCTCTTCAAAATTCATTTCTTATAACCTATGTGCCAATTCATGGTTTCGAATGAAATTTGTGAAACATGCAATGAGATGATTTATTATATGATTTGATAAATTCAAATTTTGACTCAAATTAATTTTTGGACTAATGATTTTTTTCCAAATTGTCGGAAAAACTTTCCAGCGTTATGCCATATCTATGATCAGAATTTGTACCTTAGCGTACCAAACACCAATTATCAGCTCGACACGACCACCTTTAAGTGCCTTGACGAGATAATGGTGTCAATCCTCGAAGGCCATCCCCTCTGGCATGCTGTCATAGTGACGACATCTGTACCGATTTCAACAATTTTGGAGGATAATCAAAAGCCTCGTAGTTGACGGCACATACCATTTTACCCGGTGATTGGGACGAGGCACATCAGCTTTAGCAAAGATGATCTGGGCCTCCCCTTGGACTTACCGTTTAGCCACAACTAGGACCCTCTGCCCACGGATGCATAGATGGTGCGTGACTGTTGAGGTATATCCCCTAGACGCCGTACGAAGACTGGAGTACGAGGGCAATTTGCTAATGTGTAGTGTTTAGTGATGTAATCTGATTACTTCTATTAATGGAGTGACTTTATTTATCATTAATTAATTATTGGATGAATAAATTAAAAGGCAAATTATTAATTAGTCTAAAGATTTCACCTTGCAGTCTGGGTGGATAAGACAAATTAATAAAACCCAATATTGGCAGTTCAGTTACTGATTCTGTGGGGACAGAGAGGGGCACCAGTAAGCTGAGATACTGCAATATTAAAATAGTCCACAAGTCTAAGTCTCCAGTAGGGTGACTGGAATGACACGTACGACTTGTTTGTCGATGGGTCCAATATGGTTGTGCCAACCGTTCACTTGTGAAGTGGGAGCCCATGACAATGATACAAGATGAATCAGGGGATTATCTGTATTTGGACACTGACTCGTAATCGAACGATCACACGCTTGGATTGTCCTTGATCGGACAATGATTGTAGTAGTATGCGTGAACCTTAGACCGAAAGGGTTATCTTGGGGTTGATCTTGAGGTCTTGACTTGTCACTAGTTTGCTAGGCCCGTCTTGCCGGTGGAATGGGTCAACGGCGAAATGTGGTCTTGACTTTTCGATGTGATTGCCGGTTGAACCGCGGAGCGGGATTTACGGCCTCAATCAAATTCACGTACTATGGCAAGTTTGATATGCGGGAATTTATCCAAGTCTCTGGCTAGAGCATATAACTGACTCATGATAGTCGTGGAGTGCAGTTAAAACTTTCACCGACATAACGACATAGAGTCGAGTTCTGTAAGTTTGACTATGCATGACTTTCACTCGATCGGGACAAACGTAAAGGGTTTATACGTATGACGAAAATCTACAGTCGGTTCGTGGATTATGATTAGATCAAATTCGTACTCAACTTGGGATCTGTTTCGGTACCACGGGGCTGGCTAGGTGAATACCGAACTCATAGATACCTCCTGGGCCGGTTGAGACGAACCAAGAGAGTCGGGCTTAAAAAGGGCAACCGATACAACGTCGTCATCAGAGAGAGACAAGGCTAGGTCCTAGATTGTGACATTAGGGTTTGGGCTTGGCGAAAGCCTTGATCGGCCGAAAATACTAAGTTTGACTAGTGAGGGGTAAAATGGTTTTTTCACCTCACGATATATTTTTGAAATAAAATATTTGATATTGAATATTTAGTATATAATTAAATTAGATTTAGATCTTTATTATTTTCTTAGAGAAATAATATTAGATAATGTATATCGGATATATATATATATAAGTTTTGAATTTTTATTAGATAAAATTCGAAAATTATTAAATATTTATATTGGATAATATATATTTAAAATATACTAAAATATGGTATTTTAATTAATTAAGGTATTGGATATTTAATTATTAAATTAAAGTTTGAATTTTGAATTCATTAATTGGTAAAACGAAGACTTGGCAAAGGGGAGGTTGAGGATTTTTCTCCACCCACCTTAACCTATTTTGGCTAATCCTAAGAGGTATAAAGAAGGATTTTCGAGATCTTAAAGTTGGGGGAAGCAAAATTTTCGAAATACAAGCAAAAGAGAGTAAAACCTAAGAGTTTTCTCCTCTCACCACTTTCTCTCTCGCACTCACTTTCGGGGGCAGCAAGCAGTTCGTTTGTGGCCTAGCCGCACATCCAAGAATAGCTGCGATGTTAGTAAGGTGCCGGCGTGACGATCTTGCGCAAAGAAGGCGTCCCGTTCGTGTGCTTTTGTCGTAGGAGAGGGGCACTACGCCTCGGGGATTCGAAGGATTCGAAGCTAGCCATCGTTAAGAGATTTCAACAAGGTATATGGCTGATCTCTTATCTCTTTATGTCAATACGTTCTCGTGTTTATAGCCGAGCGATCTTGGATAGGCGAAAAACCCCGTAAGATTTAAAATTTCGCCGTTCTAGGAATATGGGTCCAGGGACCCTCGGGGATTCCCAACAGTGGTATCATAACAATATGCTCGATTAAAGTCACGAGACTATGACAAAAGGCCACGAAAATCCGAAAGCCTTAGCCGTACGCATGGCGCACACGGCGCCCGGGCAGCCCGCGTGCGGGGCGAGCGGGGCTGCGTCGAGTCGCATGCGAAGCGCGGCTCAGGGCGGGCTGCACACAGCTTGAGGCCTGCTCCTAGCCGTGCATGGTGCGCACGACACACGGGCAGCCCGGCGCGCAAGGCACGCGGGGTGCGCGACTCAAGATGGGCTGGCCACGGGCGTACCGCGGCGCATAGGGCTGACCGCACGCGGCGCATGCAGCACAAGAGGCATGGGCTGCACACATGGGTGCACGCAACGCTTGGGAAAGCCGCGCGTGGATGCGCGGAAAGTAGGTATGACTTTGCGCGTGTGTGCGAGCTGTGCTAGGCTAAGAGCGCACGCGGATTAGGGCTGGCCGCATGGTGCGCGCGGCACAGGCTGGCAGCTCGCATGGCGCGAGCATCCTCGACACAGGCCCGATTGGCCTGGTCTAGCCTATCCTACGACCCGATATACATTGGGCTAGGCCGGACCATTTAAAAGACAAAATTCGATTTCGGCTCGGAAATGTGTTGAATTTGTCGTGATGCATGTTATTTGAATAACGTGGTGATTGATTGGGAATTAGGTTTGGTTTTTGCCGGGTCATATGCTAAGCGTGACAAGGTCCCCCCGGGTTGTACTTCACAATTTTTATTAGATTACATGGACGGTTTTATTAGGGATAGATTCCCCGTCATAGGCTATTGTAGTTATGTTATGACGGCCGTACGAGTGCCGATCGAGAGGAACACGAACGAACGAGCTGGTAGCCGAGGCGTCCGATCGAGCAAAGCCCGAAGACGTAGAGTCTTATTGTCTTGTACAATTAGGATAGAACTAGAAATATCCCCGATCTTTCACATTTACTTTAATAGGTTGAAACTAGGTTTACTATTAAAGTCCATTATGTGTGTGTTGATTTCGAACGTGATAATGTGCATAATGTGCTCGTGTTAAAACTGTGAGGATTCTCCCGAGGTTAGACCTTTAATATCAAGTGAATAAAGGGGCTAGGCTCATGTCTTCTATCAAGTCCAAAATGTTACGACTTAGGGGTACGGTTGCGGTTGACCGAGTTACGGCGCCAAAACCCTCGCCTCGTGAACGGGTTTGGATGCAATTATGAATTGCCGCTCCCGAGCACTCTTCACCCTCTAATAAAGAGTTATCCTATGGGGGACGAAGTTCACGGAAAAGTTGATAGGTTGCACTTGGACAGTCATTCCCAATATGATCCGAGTTACGGCTGAGGGACCCTGGCTGAGACGAAGACGTTGAATCTTCTGTGTGATAGAAACGTGTGGGGCAGGACCTCAGCTAACCAAACGAGCCAATAAGCTGTTAAGTTGAGGCATTTTGTAGTAGCGCGGGGAACTCAACGCCACTATGAAACCACTCAACAAGGTTTCCGAAATGCCTAGCGGGAGAAAGGGTTTCGAGAAAAATAGTGGGAGTCAGACAAAAATTTAAAGTCCTAATTTAGTCTGATTAAACACTACAAATCCTAACTATCTGTTTATTTTCTGCACTTTATTTTCTTCTCTATTAGTTACGATAACAAACCCATTAATTACACTCTTGGAGAAACATTGTTTGGTGGGACCGAACTATGTAGACTGGCTCAGAAATTTGAGGATCGTCCTCAAATTAGCAAAACTAGATTATGTCTTGGACATTAAGAAGCCAAAATTGCCCACAACTGAATCCACTAATGAGGAGATTGTACTCCACGATAAGTGGGTTGAAGATTCAGCGAAGGTGCACATCTACATGCTTGTTGCGACTTCTACGTCCAAGGGATTGAAGAATAAGTCGAACAAGACAGGCGTGACCAAGGGTAGAGTCGACAAGAAGACGAAGACCACCAAGGTCGAAAGGTCGGGCGCAAAGCCCACGGATAAGTGCCTCCTTTGCCAGCAGTTGGGCCATTGGAAGCGTGAATGTCCGAAGCTGGAGGCGTCTGATGCCTCTGGAAAACAATTAGTTTTTGAAGCTAAGTGTTATGTGTATTCTACTTCGTGGACACTTGACTCAGGGGCTAGTTCCCATATTTGTGTTTTGAACCACGGTCTAGAACGAAGTAGGAAGCTTCGAGCTGGCGAGGTCTTGATCAACGTAGGTAGTGGACATAGTGAACCAGCTACACACATGGGATCGAAGACCTTAGTCTTATCGTCATTACATTGTTTAGAACTTTCCGACGTTTTAGTTTTACCCAAGGGGTTTAAAAACATTATTTTGATTCCTGTTTTGTGCAGACTGGGTTATGATTTCGATTCATTGATTTGCCATATTCATTTAGAAATGAAAATGTTGGAAGTACGACGTTAATAAATGGTTTACGTCAACTTAAAAGACAATGTTAAAGCTGTAAATGCAATCACCAAATCATCGACTGGGTCGAATGATCGATACATGTGGCGCTTACGACTAGGTCACGCAGTAGAAGCGAAGATTGAACAGATGGAAAAGGACGGTCTGATTAGCATATACATGAGCGATTTCTACCTGTCAGTCTTGCATCTTAGGGAAAATGACCAAGTCGCACTTCACATGGACTTTCACTAGGGGACGGAAGTGTTGGGTTTGATCCACACTGACGTATGCGGACCATTTAAAGTAACGGTCCAAGGTAATTGCCGCTACTTCATAACGTTCACGGACGATTTCTCCCGCTAAGGGAATGTCTATTTGATGAGACAAAAGTCCGAAGCTCTGGAAATGTTCAAAGAGTATAAAGCAATAGTGGAGAAGCAAACTGGCAAGTTCATTAAAGTCGTTCGGTCAGATCGAGGCGGTGAATATATGAGCCTTGACTTTGATGCATTTCTTAGAGAAAATGGCATCATCATACAGTTTTCCCCGCCAGGCACGCCGCAATTGAATGGCGTGGCCGAACGGAGAAACCGAACGCTTTTAGATATGGTTCGGTCGATGATGAGTTACACAGATCTCCCCATTTCATTGTGGGGATATGCCTTAGAAACAGCGGCCTATATCATACCTATCCGCTCTGCCGACAAGATTCCTTACGAGGCTTGGCATAATCGTAAGGCGAGTCTGAATCACATCAGGGTCCGGGGTAGCCCCGCCTTTGTGGTAAAGTTGATGGCAGACAAGCTTGAATCAAGATCATTAATGGCAAGATTCGTCGGATATCTCGAGGACTCAATGGGGTATTGCTTCTTCGTCCCAGATGAACACAGGGGTGTTCGTCGCTTTACGTGCTACTTTCTTGGAGGAATTCGTAGGCGAAGGTGGTAAAGGATGAGAAATAACTCTAAGAGAGTTAGAGGACGAATCGACTCCTATTCCAGAGTCGTTGGACGACGTTCCAGAAAACTCGGCTCTGCCGCAATTGCGTAGGTCAAGTAGGATATCTTATATGCCTGAGAGATATGGTATGGTACACGTCGAGCATGGGGATGTTGCGACTGAGGGATGCGTCGGGGACGATACCGTCACCTACGACCAAGCAATTGCTGGTATAGACTCCCTCAAGTGGCTTGAGGCTATGCAGGCCGAATGGACTCGATGCGCAAAAATGAGGTTTGGACTCTTGTAGACCTACCTAATTGTTTTAGACCAATTGGCAATAAATGGATCTACAAGAAAAAGATTGGATCTGATGGACAGGTGGAGACGTACAAAGCTAGGCTTGTAGCGAAAAGCTGTAGTCAGAAAGAGGGAATTGACTATGAGGAAACCTTCTCACCTGTCGCAATGATAAACTCCATTCGAATCATGCTTGCGATAGGAGCACACTACGACTATGAGATCTGGCAGATGGACGTAAAGGCCGCTTTCCTGAATGGATTCCTCCAGGAGGAAATCTATATGGAGCAGCCCAAGGGTTTTACGTCAGAAGCAGATGCTCGAAAATTGTGCAAACTGAATCGGTCCATTTATGGGCTGATATAGGCTTCAAGGAGTTGGAATCTTCAGTTCGATGAAGTAGTTAAGAACTACGGATTCATAAAGAATGAAGATGAGCCCTGTGTTTACAGAAAGGCCAGTAAGAGTAAGGTGTCGTTTCTAGTATTGTACATAGATGATATCTTTTTGATAGGAAACGACATTGGGATGCTCTCAGAGATTAAAGCTTGGTTTTCAAACGAATTCTCTATGAAAGACCTCGGAGAAGCGACCTATATTCTAGGAATTCGCCAATTTAGAGATAGGGAGAAAAGGTCAATAGGCTTGTCCCAGGCCCTTTACTTAGATAAAGTCCTTAAAAGGTTTAAAATGGACGAGTGTAAGAAAGGGTTCCTACCTATGAGACATGGTATTCATTTCTCAAAGGCTATGTCTCCTCAGCATGAGGTACAAAGACAAGAGATGAGTGGAGTCCCCTATGCTTCAGCTGTGGGTAGCCTGATGTACCCGATGCTTTGCACACGACCAGACATAGCGTACGCTGTGGGCGTATTGAGTAGGGTGTAGGCTAATCCTGGTAAGGAACATTGAGTAAAGAAAGTTCTGAACTACCTTAGACGGACTAAGGACTTGATACTGATTTATGGCCCAGGATAATTGAAAGTAGATGGATATACAGATTCGGACTTCCAATCTGATGTGGATGACCGAAAGTCGACTTCGGGTTTTGTCTTTACGCTTAATGGTGGGGCAGTGTCTTGGAAAAGTTCCAAGCAAAGCACGACTGCAGATTCCACCACTGAGGCAGAGTATATCGCAGCTTCAGAAGCTGCCAAGGAGGGTGTTTGGATACGCAAGTTTCTGGAGGAACTACAGGTGGTACCTAGCATCGTGGATCGCCCACTGTCATTGTGGTGCGACAACAGCGGGGCTATTGCACAAGCTAAGGAACCACGTGCACACAGTAAATCCAAACACACAGAGAGAACATACCACGTGTTGCGTGGGTTTGTTGAAAACGGCTCAATAGCCATGCAGAAAATTGCATCTGTAGAGAATGCAGCGGACCCACGAAGCCACTACCACAGACAGTGCTCGATCGACACCTCGATAGAATGGGGTTAAGATATGATAACACGTGGCATTAGTACAAGTGGGAGATTGTTGAGGTATATGCCCTAGATGCCGTACGAGGACTGGGAATACGAGGGCAATTTGCTAATGTGTAGTGTTTAGTGATGTAATTTGATTACTTCTATTAATGGAATGACTTTATTTATCATTAATTAATTATTGGATGAATAATTAAACGGCAAATTATTAAGTAGTCTAAAGATTTCACCTGGTAGTCTAGATGGATAAGACAAATTAATAAAACCCAAATATTGGCAATTCAGTTACTGATTCTGTGGGGACAGAGAGGGGCACCAGTAAGCTGAGATACTACAATATTAAAATAGTCCACAAGTCTAAGTCTCCAGTAGGGTGACTGGAATGACACGTACGACTTGTTTGTCGATGGGTCCAATATGGTTGTGCCAACCGTTCACTTGGGAAGTGGGAGCCCATGACAATGATACAAGATGAATCGGGGGATTATCTGTATTTGGACACTGACTCGTAATCGAACGATCACACGCTTGGATTGTCCTCGATCGAACGATTGATTGTAGTAGTATGCGTGAACCTTAGACCGAGAGGGTTAACTTTGGGTTGATCTTGAGGTCTTGACTTGTCACTAGTTTGCTAGGCCTGTCTTGCCGGTGGCATGGGTCAGCGGCGAAATACGGTCTTGACTTTTCGATGTGATTGCCGGTTGAACCACGGAGCGGGATTTACGGTCTCGATCAAATTCGAAGTTAACGTCATATGGCAAGTTTAATATGCGGAAATTATCCAAGTCTCTGGCCAGAGCATATAACTGACTCATGATAGTCATGGATTGCGGTTTCAGAACTTTCACCGACATAAACGACATAGAGTCGAGTTCTGTAAGTTTGACTATGCATGACTTTCACTCGACCGGGACGAACATAAAGGGTTTATACGTATGACGAAAATCTATAGTCGATTCGTGGGCTATGATTAGATCGAATCGTACTCAACTTGGGATCTGTTCGGTACCACGGGGCTGGCTAGGTGAATACCGAACTCCTAGATACCTCCTGGGCCGGTTGAGACGAACCAAGAGGGTCGAGCTTAAAAAGGGCAACCGATACAACATCGTCATCAGAGAGAGACAAGGATAGGTCCTAGATTGTGACATTAGGGTCTGAGGCTTGGCCAAAGCCTTGATCGGTCGAAAATACCAAGTTTGACTAGTGAGGGGTAAAATGGTCTTTTCACCTCGCGATATATTTTTGAAATAAAATATTTGATATTGAATATTTACTATATGATTTAAGATTTAGATCTTTATTATTTTCTTAGAGAAATAATATTAGATAATGTATATCGGATATATATATAAGTTTCGAATTTTTATTAGATAAAATTTCGAAAATTATTAAATATATTTAGATTGGATATTATATTTTAAAATATACTAAATATGGTATTTTAGTTAATTTAGGTATTGGATATTTAATTAATTAAATATAAAGTTTGAATTTTGAGTTCATTACTTGGTAAAACGAAGACTTGGTACAAGGGAAGGTTTGAGGATTTTTCTCCACCCACCTTAACCTATTTTTGGCTAATCCTAGGAGGTATAAAGAAGGATTTTCGAGATCCTAAAGTTGGAGGAAGCAAAATTTTCGAAATACAAGCAAAAGAGAGTAAAACCTAAGAGTTTTCTCCTCTCACCACTTTCTCTCTCGCACTCTCTCTCTCTCGTGGGCAGCAAGCAGTTCGTTCTTGGCGTAGCCGCACATGCAAGAACAGCTGCGATGTTAGTAAGGTGCCGGCGTGACGATCTTGCGCAAAGAAGGCCTCCCGTTCGTGTGCTTTTGGCGTAGGAGAGGCGCACTACGCCTCGGGGATTCGAAGGATTCGAAGCTAGCCATCGTTAAGAGATTTCGACAAGGTATCATGGATGATGTCTTATCTCTTTATGTCAATACGTTCTCATGTTTATAGCCGAGCAATCTTGGATAGGCGGGAAACCCCGTAAGATTTTAAAATTCCGCCGTTCTAGGAACGTGTGTCCAGGGACCCTCGGGGATACCCAACAGTGACTTCCTGCACATGGGATACCGTCTGCCGCTCACTAAGCTTGCCCAAGTTCAGAGCAACGGCATCCCTCACGCATGGAAGACTTAGGCAAAGGAAGCAGCCACATCCTCGAAATCTTCCACGGGATTATGTTACGCAAAATTACGATTTCGCCCAACTGATCTGGAATGACTCAGCTGAACAGATCAGACAACGAGAGAACAAAAGATCGAAGAATGTGCCGTACGTCCTGTGGTTCTCCGTGATCATCAGATAATTCATGGAGATGTACGAGCAGAGCATACCTCGTCTAGCTCTTGGAGGGAATTATCAACCACCGAGGCTAAAATTCTTCCACAACCCCAAGCTGACGGATTTGGACCAACCATCCATGGCCATACCGTTCGAGCTGCTGCTACTTGCCGACCCCTCGGAAGCCGAATACCAGAGATTCTGCCAGGACAATCATCTCACCGAACAGACGATCAGAGGGCCCCCAACAGACTTCCATGTGAGCCCTCCCCACCAACAGCAATCACCTAGTCCCGAGGACGAACTGATAGATCAGGTGGCCGAAGAGCTAGAACAGGAGCCTCCAACTCAGGACGTACAACTTCCTGATGAAGATGCCACGTTGATTGATGCAGTGGCAGAAGAGTTGGAACTAGAGGCTCCCCAACAACCTCTAGGTGCAGAAGTGCCCATTGTAGTCGGCATGTTGCAAGGATCACTTGAGGAGATCCTACAGCAAGCAACACAGCTCGGAGCAGAAACGGGGCACAGCTCACCTCCACTGGCTACGACGCCAGAGACCGAGGCTCTGATTTCCACGATTCAACCTAACGAGCCTCAGGTGATGGAACAAGCCGGAGAGGATGTTGCACAAGAACCCTACCCTCATCCGGCTACCTCATCAGACACTGAGTCCGATGAGGAAATTCAACTCATGAGAAGGACTCCAAGGCGTTTAAGTATACAACTCGAGTCCCTCTTCACCATCGTCACAACCACGTCAGACACAACGTCGATCATCACTCCAAGCGCTGAGGCCGAACTCCAGCTGCAAATCACCACCGGCCCAGCCACAACCGTGTGTGATACGCAGGTTCACTCTTAACCTGCCACAACACCCATAGAGGAAAATCTCCAAGATTCAACTCAGGGATTGGGTGGAAGTCTCGAACAGTCACAACCTCAAGTGACTACGAGCCAACCTGAGGAGCCGGTGTTTGCTCAAGGGTTGTCAACAGGAGACATTGATCGACCTGGTCCTTCAACAATGGAGGCGTCCGTCCCATATGTGACCGAAGACCGTCTTCAGGCCGCTCTCTCCGCAGCACTACGTTCTTTTGAAGACAAAATAATGGAGAGCATTCGGAATGCAATCGAGACGTCTCACCAAGATCATGGGAAAGTGCCGCCATGCTAGTGGCCATGCTCGGAAGAAGAAGCAAGTGCCGCCATGCTCGTGGCCCTGGCTCAAACTCAAGCTACTCCCTCAGCTGCTCAAGACCAATCGGGACCGTTAGGACATGCCGTCAACCCACATGAATTCCTCGACAAGTACATATTTGAAGGACAGTGGATGACTCATTCCCTGCCTGATGAGCATCAAAGACAACGGCTTAAGGACGTTCGTCAATTCTTACAACAAGCTTCAGTGGACCTGGTGCTGATTGAAGACGAAGAGCTTCAGCAAGGTGAAGATCACGACCAAGAGCTCCCGAGGCATCCAGAGCTGATTGCACAACGGGCGGTTTCCCCCACATGACAAATGCAAGGAACCATCCAGATCGGCACGCCATAGAAGAACATCAGAATATAAATCCCATTCCTTGAAGAAAATAAAGAGCACATTTGGAGGTCACCGGACAAGGTCAAGAAGCCGAATGAGTTCAAGCTAAGAGGGATCTCCCACTGGGACCAGCAAAAGAGAATGACATATCTCTGGATGCTGACCCATCTTGGACATGACATGAGACTGGGGATGACTAAAGCACAAGCCAAGAGTCGTTATAGAGTCTATCTCCCATCGGCAAGCTCCTGACCGTCTTCTGTGCCAAAGGAGGACTTCCAACACCGTATTACGCCATTGAGCGGGTAGATAGGATTCAAGAGGAATTGAGCGTGAGCGACCTACCGTATCTCCCTGGCAAGGAGGTGTACGACCTCTACCAGCTATATGTGGAGAATTACAAAGGTCCTTAAGGCTTCATCAAGAAAGAAGGACTCGAGGGACTCTACCGGTACATGATGCGCCAAGTCAAGTACTTCGCAGCGCACGACCTTCAGATGGCTCTGGAGAGCAAGATGAAGAAGGTCAACATGACCACACCTCTCAACAAGGGACCTGATATTGAAGCACTTCCCAACAATCACGTGCATATCAGCTTAGTCCTAGGCATCACATACCGCAATCCAATTGCCAAGAAGACAAGGCTGATGTTGAAGACTGAAGTACAAAAGTTTTGTGATGGAACGCTCAAGGTCATCAGGCAAAATATAGGGAAATGGTTGGAAGATATGAACAGAGAGACAATGCAGAGGATGCATAGGTACGTGAGTGAACAGCCGCTCCTAACGGAACTACTTGATGATATCGAGGAGCGACTGGAGCTGAGGAACACGCTCAGGAATTTCGAGCATGCGCTGGGCTTGCACAGATCGTACTATGCCCCACGAGGACAGACAGTGCGAAAGAGGAATCAAGCACAAAGGGCTTGTCCGTTGATTAAATTAGCTTAATAGTTTGGGGCTTTTCTTGTAATAGTCCTTAGTTTAGGACTTAGTTTGTTATTTATACCAAGTATGTTTGGTATAAATAGTTGTACAAAGATTGAACTTAATAGAGAATTATAGAAAATTGATCCGAAAAGCTTGCAAATCTAATCCTAGAGAGAAAATCAGAAATCATTCTCTCACTACCAAGTTTCTCTCTCGAGCGCTCAATAGAAAAGGTTTTCGATCGATCTTCAAATCGTATAATTCTAATCGATTTCCATAGGATTCAAGTCTAGGATTATTGAGTTGATAAATGAGGACCTTACAGTCTGCGAGACCTCACACTTATAGTGTGATTCTATCGATAGCATGGTTATAATCGATTGCAACTGATGGAAGGTTTTCCTCAAAGTAAGTGGCCTAAGTTTGACTAAAACCTTTTGTTACGAGCCCAATTCCTCTCAACCAGTTTGTTTGTGCATAGGAATCATTTCGGCTTGCATAGCTATAAGCTATTTCTCCGAATCTTTATCCGTTATTGTCGGGCATTAGGTGGTGGGATCATCTCCGACGTTCCCTTCCATTCGCATCTCGTGCTCGATGTGGACCATCTTGTATCTCTCAGGCTGGCGAGATAATCTACCCGACCTGCGCAACTCAAGTTGCATCTCGAACTGCCCTACGGTGTCATCCGACACTAGAGTTTGTGAAAGCGCTTCTAACGGCTCTCCAAGTGTTACTTTGCGACCCGCTCCACCTTCTCAAATGAACTCTTCTTTGAGAAAGTGAACCTGAAGGGAGACAACGATTCTCTGATCGTCGTGTAAGTAAAACTGGTATCCCATGGAATCCTTAGGATACCCGACAAAACGTCATTTCACAGCCTTCGATTCCAGTTTATTTATCTTGAGCTTTTTCACAAATGCGTGGCAACCCCAAATTCTATGTGATTCAAACTCGGTTTTCGTCATGTCCATATCTGATACGGAATATGATCGACGGATTTTGTAGGACATCTATTCAGAATGTGTGCCGCTGTCAATAGGGCATGACCCAACTGGACAGGTTTGTTAAGCTTAGAATAGATCGAACATTATCCAACAGATGCAAATATTGAAAATCCCAAGAATATCCCAAAGATATGATTTTCCAATTTTACTCCTTAACTGGAGGGATTCTTTTGCCAATATTTTCTCTCTTTTGAATTCTAAATCCAAACTTAAGGAAACTTACTATTATTAGAAAAACAACTTAAATACCAAGTCAAACTAAATATCTTTAAATATGATATAAAATTCAAAACTTAATCCAAGATTAATTTTGAAATTTCAACTTGAAATAAATAATATTCCTATATTATTTCCGTATTTATTTTTAATCTTCGAAATTATTTCCAAGGTATAATTCGAAAATCAGCTTAGGGTTAAATTCCAATTTTACCCTCAAGCCTTTTAAGCACTTGGCCAAGCCCAAGTCTTAAAGTTAGTTTCATATGAAGTCCGACTTCGGTCCATGGCCCGAGGCCCACTAAGGCGCGGCCCAATGGCCCATGGCCCATTTTGGCCCAAACACTTTCTCTCCTTATCAGTACACGTTGATGATCCTTTTTAAGCCCGACTCCCTAGGTTCGACTCAATCGGCAAGGGAGGAATCCAAGAGTCAGGTAGTTACCTAGCCAATCCCGCAGTACCGGACCTTAACTCGATTCGAGTGGGAATTTCGACCCAGTCTTTATTCCATAACCTTACTATAGGTTAGTACTACGTACTAACCCTTCAGTTGTGTCCTAATCGAGTGAGAACCATGGTCTTTGTTAAACTCACTGAACTCGATTCCATGATAAAACGGAGGCGAGGTAAATTACCAAAATACCCTCCATGTCTAACATGAGTTACTTCAATACCTTGGCCAAGGATTTCGTAATTTCTCGTCGTCGTCCTCATAGGACACTTATCTCGATTACTTGTGAGACTGTGAATCCGTACTCGGCGGTCTAAGCCCGGCATCTGGCCCGCTGACCCATGCAACAGCAAATCGGGTCGAGGGGAACCAGTGACAGTCGCGACTTCAAAGTTAACTCCGTCAAAGCCCCTTTTGGTCTAAGGTTCACGTAGACTACTATAGTGTTGTCATCGGTCATTGAATCCCTTAAGTAATAAGCCATGTTCGACCGTACGACCAGTGAGTCAGTGTCCATGAAACGATTCAATCCCTTGATTCGATTCGTATCACAAGTCATGAACTCCGCTTCCAAGTGGGACATCGACTCGCGACAGGTCATAGACAAATAAGCCGTGATCGGTTATCCAGCACCCAACTGGAGCCTCAGGCTTACGAACTTTTAATGTTCGAGGTTAAGAGTCCACTGGTGCCTTCCTCTCCCGTGCCCATCGAGAACAGTGACTCAACCCGACACATTTGGATTTGTTCATTTATTGCTTTATCGGATACTAAGTAAAGAACTCATATATCAATAAACGAACATTGCCTTTCCATAAACACACGAAAATATTTTTTTACACAAAAGGTCGAATGATAAATAAGTTAATGCCCTATACAATCTAATCCTCGTATAGCATTCGAGGGCATAATCCTAACATCCATACTGCTATAGAGATTTCCCGACAAGACACCGGAAGGCACCAATCTCTGAGGCACCACTATCCGGACAACCCTCACAACCGGCCCTCACACCCTCACAATCTCTACACACCGCCCCAACCATCCCATCACCCATCCTCTCACATAAACTTATCAACCCAACTACATTCCCCATCAGAAAACTCCATTCCATTTTAGTTGCCCGACTTATCGAGCTACCCAACCGGACGCAGGAGGAAGACGATCTCTTCAGACGTCTAGTGGATCGCCATGACCCACCTACCGACTCATGTCGAGGTCAAAGCTCCCGCTCAAAACGCCGACATGACGACCCTGACAATCAAAGTCATCATGAATGGGAGAATAGGCCTAGGATTTTAACAAAAAATTAAGGACAAAGCTCGGACGCGGCACAGACAAGTACATGAGCTGCTGAAACCTCACAATGCACTACCCAAAAACAAACCACCACCACGCACCGTACCACCCATACTATTGAACCATACGAACCACCTACCCTACGGATGCCTCCGCTCACTCCACCAACGACCCTTACAAGCCCGCACAGACAAGTGTCGAAATGCTCATGGCGTTGCAGAAAATCAAGCACCTCCAAGCTCAAGTGCTCCGGACCAGTCGGATACATCAAGACGTGGAGTCGACCCACACGAAGTCCTCGACAAGTAAATTTTCGACAGATAGTGGATGACCCACAGTATGCCCGACACGATTCAAAGTCAAAGGCTCAAGGACGTTCGACATGAAGAAGGTCAACATGACCGCTCCTCACAATCACGGACCTGAGGTCGAAAGGCTTCCCAACAATCACGTACACGTTAGCTGAGTCATGGCAATCACCTACCACAATCCAATTGTCAAAAGGAATAGGTTGATCATGAAGACTGAAGTCAACAAATTCTGATGGCATGCTCAAACTAATCAGGAAAGAATTTAAAGAAGAGATTGGAAAAAATCAACAGAGTGACCATGCTAAAGCTTCATAGATTCGTGAGAGAACAACCGCTTCTGGTGGAGCTACTTGAAGTAATTGAATAGTGACTAGAGCTGAGGAACACTATTAGAAACTACGAGCATGCTCTGGGCTTGCACAGGTCTTTCTTTGCCCGACGAGGACAGATAAGGGCAATCAAGCACAAAGGGTGAGAATGTAGAATATCAACTTCAGTTGTGCTTTGATTTTATTAGCTCTCCTCGTATTTAGGGGCGTTTCTTGTATTAGTTCGTAGCTTAGGACTAACTTGTTATTTGTACCAAGTATGTTTGTGATGTGGGGCTCTCCCACATCAAAGAATTTAATATTTGTGGGGAAATTTTATATAGCGGTAGGTTTAAATCTCAAAGTCGTAGGAAGTGCGTTGGGTGCTTAAGGGATGTAAAAAGGGACGTAAACGGAAAAGGCACAAGATATACGTGGTTCAGACCTTGTAAGGTCCTACGTCCACGGCGCTCCAGAAAATACTTCTTTTCACTATTTAGACAGATTACACACTCAGATCGCTCATTCTCACGTAGAATCTTCTAAGTACTTAAAAAGAGAATATTCTATGTATTCTGGAGAGAATTATGAAATGTTCTTCGTGTCTTGGAATGATGATCCTGCTGAAAATACCCAAGTGCTGTTTTTATAAGAGCTTCGTGGGGCTAGGGAGGTCTAGAGGCGGGTTTCCTGGGGAAGTGACGTCCTGATACGATGTACAGCAAAAGTGGTCCTGTCAGAACAGCTTTTACGCAGTAGTCACATCTGACGCAGTGATCCCAGTGACACAGTCCATCCCTGATCGACACGTATTTTCCCGCCTCCTTCTTTCTCTGCGCTGTCCTTTCAGCTATCAAAGCGCCCAGTAGACATTGTTTTGCCCGGTGGTTATTAGCCGTCTTCTGAGGTCTTCGCAGCTCCCGATAGATGTGAAAATATCCTGTTTTATTGGGCTTTTCCTGTTGGGCCTAATTTCTTTTATTTCTTCAGCCCACTTACTTTCTCGACCGTATCAACCACTCCCCTACTCTAATTTTATTTTCGGTACAAAATAAATTAGAGTAAAAATGAGTAAAAAATGAGTAAGTGGGCCTTACACGTCCTGAGAGCTCCCTTATTTTGTTTCTATACCTTGGGAATCGCGCCTCTTTTTTGAAAAAGGGGAACAGTTACTTCTGTCGTGTTTATCCTGGGAAACTGCTGTTTTTCTCTTAACTTAACCCATTAGCCCTTCGCCACTTCCTGAGTATTCAAAAGAAAAAGAGAGATTTGTTAACTTAAAGCATTTCTATTTACCTTCTCTCCCAGCCTATTGTTTTCGTCATCTCCACCATGGCTTCTTCTCCATCTGATTCCGCTAATCGAACCCTAGCTTCCGCCGATCTTTCAGACTCTGACTCCTCCGCTACTCTCCCATCATCGAAACCTCCGCTTCCCAAATCGAAACCTCGCTACAAACAATCAGCCCACAAAAGCTCGGGGCACCGCCCGCGAACACGCTCAGCGACCACCGTCGGTCCCTCCGATGCCTCTGGTGGTTCGGCACGGTCACTTCGCCGGCCAGATCCGACGAGTTGGTCGTCCTTTCGGGCCCCCCCGCGCCCTCTGAGGTTGGGGCGTCGTCGTCAGCGCCCGCCTCTGCGACTGCAGAAACAAGTAAGTTTGGTGTTTCTTCTTGCTCTCATGCCAATGTAGGGTCCCTCGTGGGTGGTTTAGTGTTTGGGGATTTTTCGGTGGTGTTGCCTGCGGCCTCTCAAAGGGCGGACTGCCCTCCCCCTCCTTTCCTTGCTTTTTGGGAGTCCCAAATCAGGGCTGGCCTTCGATTCCCTGTTTCTCCCTTTTTTTTCTTCTGTATCCACTGCCTTTGGGGTTCCCCTCAACCAGTTCCAACCCTCGGTCCTTCGTCTGTTATTTGCCTTTTTCGTGGCTGTGACAGAGGCGGGCAGCAGACCCTCTGCAAATTTGGTCCTTTCCCAATTCTACCTAAAACCCTACGGCCCTTTTTTCTACCTGGCCACCATCTCTGCTTCTCGTGCTTTTGAAGAATCACGGGGCTGAGAAGGACTGGCAGGGACGTTATTTCTTCGTCAGATCTCCTGATGGCTCGTGGGATTTCCCCACGGGTTGGGTGGAGAAGGCTCCCGTTCGGATCCTGGGAGGTGCTCTTCACGTAATGACAAGGCCTTGGCCCTTTTGAACTAGCATGCTGCGCTTAAGGGACCCTTAAATCCCCTCCACTTGGTTAATCACCCCGGGGCCCTCTATCACTTCGGCTTCTCCTCTGTCTCCGTCCCCTTTTCCTTTAATGGTACTTTTTCTTGTTTCGGCCTTCTCCTTTTTCCTATGAGTTGCTTATGATTTTGACTAACCCTTCCTTGTGCTTTGGCCTAGGTATGTCAGCCCCGTGGTATTCCCTCCTCGCTAAAGTCAAGAAGGAGCGTCCTCCGTCTCCCCAAGGCGCGGGTTCCTCGGGTGGAGCTCCTATCCTCCCCGATATCCCTCCAGCCAAGGATGTTCGGGAGGAGGTTCCTCAGAACACAGTTCCTGCTGAGGGAGCTCCAACATCTTCTGCCGTGGCGTCTTCTGTTGGTACCAAAAGGAAACCCCCAACCCCCAAAGAACCTACGAAAAAGGTAGCGAAGAAAACATCTAGCCAAGGCCTCAAGGAACCTGAGGGCCCTATCTTCTCAGTTGAGCAGCTATCCGGTGCTGAGAGAGTGAGCCTGTTGGGACGCCTCGTGCCTTCTGCTGATAGGGAGACCATCCTCCAGGCTCCCCTTCTATAAACGCGGAACAGATGGCCTATCACCTCCTCAAGGTGATTTTTCTGTTATTTTTTTACAACTCTTTTCCCTAGTGCTTTTTGTGAGTCGTTTTCCTTTTCCTAGGCTGTGGGCTATGCCTCAGTCCAGTTGTCTGCGGACCTGTCAGCCCAGGACTTACAATTTGCCAACCAGTCTTTGCAAGACCAATTGAAACAGATGCAGGCTATCTTGTCTACTGTTAAGGCCGAGGCAGTCAAGGAGGCTACAACCAGCTTTGAGGCTGAAAAGAAGAAGATGCTTGAGGAGCATGCTGCCTTGTTGGGGCGACAGGAGAAAGAGTCTGAGGATGCCTTGGCCAGGGAGAAGGCGGGATGGGACGCTGTGTTGGAGCGTGGGGTGAGAGCTGGCGTGGGGTCTTGTCTACAGGATGCTAAGGATGGAGCCACTCACCTTTGCCAGCAGCACCTTCTGTCTACAGCCGCTGGGAAGAAATTCCTGAGTGATTTGGCCAAGGACTGGCGCCAGGAGTATCTGAAGGATCCGCTCTCCTTACGGGACTTTGTTCCCCTGATGCAGCATTACTTTGAAGGGGGTTATCAGGCTGGCCTAGCGGGAACTGACGAGGAGGCTGCTCTGCAGGCGCTCCTTTTTCCTTCGTGCTTCCTGGGGGACCCTAGAGCTCTTGAGAACCATGAGTTCTGGGTTCCTGCGGCGGAAAAGCATGCAGAAATCCTGGCCCATGCCGACATCTCAGATCTCCCCGAAGCTGTCTCCAACCTCCCGGAACCTATCGTCTCCCCGGACCTTCCGGCCCCTTGATTTTCTGCTTTTTTTCATGTTCGTGATGTTTTGAACACCTTTTCCTATTTTTCGGACTTATTAGGGCTCGTGTTGCTTTTTCGGGGAGCTTAACTCCTCTTGGCGTTTATGTTTCTTGGATGCTCCTTTTTCCTTGTAATATATGCATCCTTTGCTATTTTGTGGCTGTTCCTTAATATCCTGGGACCTTCCTGATGGTCCTTTCTTATTTTTCCGCTCATATTCGTTAACATGTTTATAATTCCCCGGTGCTTCGAATATGAACCCTTGGCCTGGTTATGGCGCCGGTTTGCTTAATCAATTCGTAAGCTAAGTACGAATTTGAAGCACGGTTATCGCGCCGGCATGCTTAATTGGTTCGTAAATTAAGTACGAATCCAAGGCACGGTTATAGCGCCGGTACGCTTAATTGATTCGTAAACTAAGTACGAATTTTGAGTGCGTCCTGGGTGCAAGGATCGTTTTCCTTGTTCTCAGGCGCTTATTTAATGCTAGGCTCTCTCGGTCCTTAGCAGATTCAGTAAGGACTTTTAGGTCCTTGGAAATATGGGGATCCCCGGTACCATTCACGTCGCAGGCTTAGTGAGAACCTTTGATGTCCTGTACGCCGCAGCCCGTCAGCGGCGTTATCTTGTACACCCCTTAAGGGCATCATCACACCGCAGATATATCATCTTTGGCGTCCTGTACACCGCAGGTCCGTCGACCTTTGGCATCATCACATCGCAGATATATCATCTTTGACGTCCTGTACACCGCCGGTCCGTCGATCTTTGGCATCAATTATATTATATTATACTATTAGGTGCACCATATATACATAATAAAGTCTTTATATTCCGACAAGGAGGTACGCCTCGTTAAAACCTTATCCAGGCAAAACCTTCCTTGAGGTAAAATCCTGGAATAAGGAAAAAGAGTACGTCCCCTCCCTTAGTACATAGCAATTTCACACATAAAACTTTTTCAAGTTAGATATGTTCCAGGGACGAGGCAAAATCGTCCCTTCTGCATCCTCTAACTCGTAAGCTCCTCCTCCCAATACCTTAGTTACGCGGTAAGGTCCTTCCCAGGGTGCTTCCATCTTTTTAAGAGGTCGTAGGACGTCCGCCCTTCTGAGCACCAGCTCTCCTTGCCGAAATTTTCTAGGCCGTACCTTCTGGTCGTACATTGCTTTGATTCGGCTCTTATAATTTTCCATCTTCAATCTTGCTCCCTCCCGGACCTCCTCGATTAGGTCTAGATCTTCTCTCCTTAGTTGTGCATTCTGCAAAGACAGCATCCAATGTGTTTCAATGCCGATCTCCGCGGGGATAACTGCGGCAGATCCATATACTAGCTCAAAGGGTGTCTCTCCAGTGGCTTCACGATGACTGGTCCTGTAAGCCCACAGGACAGCCTCCAGCGCCTCCACCCACTAGTTTCCGTCTTGTTCGAGCCGGGCTTTGATTCCCCTGAGGATGGTTCGGTTGGTAACTTCTGCTTGTCCATTCGCCTGTGGATGCCCCACTGCCACGAAGCGCTGGGTGATTTTCATGCCTTCACAGAAGTTCCTTGTCTTAGCTCCGCAGAACTGGGTGCCATTGTCGGTGACGAGGATCCTGGGCGCTCTATAACGACAACAAATGTTCTTCCAAAGGAACTCGATCACCCTCTCTTCATCAATTCTAGCTACGGCCTTGGCCTCTGCCCATTTGCTAAAGTAATCCACCGCCACGATGATGAATTTCTTCTGTGCTTTCCCTCGAGGAAAGGGACCTACAATGTCGACTCCCCATTTATCGAAGGGGCATGGGGAGTACATTGTTCCCAGGCTCTCCGCAGGGCTGTGGATTCGTGGCCCAAACTTCTGGCAATTGGCACATCTTTTTACCATTTCCCTTGCGTCTCTACTGAGGGTAGGCCAGAAGTAGTCGGCCCTTATCGCCTTCCTTGTTAAGGACCTGTACCCTGTATGGTCCCCTGCGCACCCCTCATGGATCTCTTCTAACACCTTCTCGCCTTCTTCTTTGGAGAGACAGCGAGCATGTGCATGGATAAAAGATTTTTTAAACAAACGACCATCGATTAAACAGAACCTGTGGCGGTACCCCTTCTCATCTTCCATCTCTGCGTCCTTTATGATTCTTATGATGGGGGACCTCCAATCATCCCCTCCGTCTATACTTCCCACGAGCTCTCCGGCCCTTTCCTTTTCTACTGTTAGGTAGGTGATTCCTTCTTCTCGGGTGATAGCTCCCGAACTTGCCATCTTAGCTAGATGATCTGCTTTATGGTTTCTTCCCTGGGGACCTGAATAATGTCACAGCAATCAAAGCTCTTTGTTAGTTCTTTTACCTTTACCCCGTATTCCATCATCTTCTCGTCCTTCGTCTCGTAGTTCCCGTGTATTTGTTGTACCACTAGTTGTGAATCTGAGAACAAAACGACGTCCCTGGCTCCCATCTCCTTCACGATTTTTAAACCGTGAATCAAGGCTTCATACTCGGATTCGTTGTTTGAAGCCTGGAAATGGAACGTGATGGCGAAACGGAATTCCTCTTCCACGGGGCTAATTACAAGGACTCCTGCCCCAGATCTTTGGGAGGTGGCGGACCCGTCCACATACACCTTCCATCGCTGCTTTGGCGGTCCTTTGGTAGTTTCGAGTACGAAATCTGAGAGGGCCTGGGCTTTGAGGGCCGTTCGTCGCTCAAACTCCACATTATATTCTCCTAGCTCGATCGCCCATTTGACCATCCTGTCCGATAGATCTGGGCGGCTCAAAGTCCGCTTCAAGGGAAAATTAGTCTGCACGTATATCTTATGAGATAAGAAATATGGTCGGAGCTTATGGGCGGATACCATTACTGCAAGCGCGGCTTTTTCTATCTCGGAATACCTGGTTTCTGCCTCCAGTAGTACCTTACTTACGAAATAAACAGGTTTCTGGGAGCTCCCTTCTTCCTTCACCAATACGGAGCTTACCGCATAGTCTCCTATGGAGAAATACAACATCAGTTCCTCTCCCACCACAGGTTTTTTCAGGAGGGGAGTGTCGTGGAGATATTTTTTCAAATCTTCGAAGGCCTGTTGGCACTCGTCGATCCATTCGAACTGCCTGTTCTTTCGGAGCACTTTGAAGAATGGGAGACTTCTTTTTGCCAAGTGGGAAATGAATCGATTGAGGGCCGTTAATCTTCCCGTCAGCCTTTGGACCTCCTTGATTCCCTGTGGAGGTTGCATTTCCAGGATAGCCTTCACTTTGGCAGGGTTAACCTCGATGCCTCGCTGTGTCACCATATATCCTAGGAACTTCCCTGACCTTACCCTGAACGCACATTTTTCTGGATTGAGCTTCATCCCACTCCCCCTTATGGCTTCAAACGCTTCCTCCAGGTCCTTGGTATGGTCCGCCAGGTGCACGGATTTCACGAGCATGTCGTCCACATAGACCTCCATGTTCCTCCCCAGTTGCTGTTTGAAGACCTTGTCCACCATTCTTTGGAATGTGGCCCCGGCGTTTTTGAGTCCAAATGGCATTCGAACGTATCCGTAGGTCCCTCCTGGCGTGACGAAGCAACTTTGTCGAAATTTCCTGGTTCCAGACTAACTTGGTGATACCCTTGGTAGGCATCCATCATGCTGAGGACCTCACACCCTGAGGTGGAGTCCACCAGTTGGTCTATCCGCGGCAATGGGTAGTGATCCTTCGGGCAAGCTTTGTTGAGGTCCCTGAAGTCAATGCACATCCTCCATTTCCCGTTCCCTTTCTTTACCAGAAGAGCATTGGCCAGCCACGTCGGGAATTGGACTTCCTGTATGTGGCCTGCCTCAAATAACTTGTCCACCTCCTCTTTCAATACCTGCGTTCTCTCCGCCACAATACCTGCGTTCTCTCCGCCACAAGAATTGGACTTCCGGGCAGGACGTTTAGCTGGTGCGTAGCAATGTTTGGGTGAATTCCCGTCATGTCCTTTGGAGAAAATGCGAATAAGTCAGCATTTTTGTGCAGACATCCCACTAGCTCCTTTGTGGCCTCCTCTCCTAGGGATGTTCCTATTTTAGTGGTTTTCCCCCGTTGGCCTGGGAACAACTCAACATCAAGTAGTTCCTCGTCCGGTTCGGGCTGTAAACTGGAAGGTCCGCCTCCTTCGATCTTGATTCTTTTGTCCCGCCCGCTGCCTGGTCGGATGGTTTCTTTGTCCTTCGACACCGTTTTTACTTCGTTGGCATAACACTGTCGGGAGCTCTGCTGATCTCCGGCGATTTCCCCCACGCGTTCACCTACAGGGAATTTAATCTTAAGATGGTAAGTAGAGGGGATGGCCCTAAATTCATTGATGGTGGGTCTTCCTAAGATAACATTGTAAGAAGAGGCGATGTCAACGATCAGGAAATTGATCATTTTCACTATCCGAACGGGTTCTCTCCCCATCCCCACGGGCAGTGTTATTTCCCCCAGGGACTGTATCCCCGGACCTCCAAACCCGTAGAGGGCCGTGGAGACTGGGCGGAGCTTTGTTTCCAGGTCCATCTTTCTGAAACAGTCCAGGAATATGATGTCCGCGGAGCTTCTTCCATCTATGAAGACCCTGGACACGTCATGTCCTGCGATATCCGTGGTGATGACTAGAGCATCGTTGTGTGGCCGGGTAATGTGTACTTCATCCTCTGGCCCGAACTCTACGCTTGCTAGGGTTTCTGTATCTCCTACCAACCCCCAAGGGTGTGGGTTGTTTACAGCTCGCGCGTGCGTCTTTCTGGCTCTGTTGGAATCTCCCCCGCTTGGTCCTCCTACTATGATTAGGATGGGGGCACTGGCTGTTGGGGTGGGCCCGATTAATCGACGCCGGCCCCCGAACAGCGCAACGTGTCTATAGCGGAAGCATGGTTTGTATCGAGCGGCGTAGGGTGGCGAATTTTCGATTTTTAATATCTAAATTTAACCTTACGCCATCGGCTTCTCCCGAGGGTCTGAGATGCTGCCCTAAGCCTCGGGAGATCGCGGTTAATTCGAATTATCAAAATTCGAATTTATTTCCAATTTATTTGAATTAATAATTTAGATCCAAATTAATCGAACAAAGCGGCAACCAGACGTTTTTCGATTATTTGGAGACCGAAATGACTTTTGATCAATACCAAACTTTCCAGAATAATTCTACACTTCCTAACGTTCGCAACGATAGGTCTCTCGAATTATTCCGACATCGTTTGATATTTTTCTCAAAATCAAATCTGTGGTTCGAAATTATTAATTCGAGTAAAACGGCAGTCTGCCGTCTTTTGACTATTTGACGACCGAAATGATTTCCGATCGATACCAAATTTTCCAGAATAATTCTACACTTCCCGACGTTTCCAACGAGGGGTCTTTCGAATTATTCCGATACCGTTTGGTATGTTTCGTAAATCAAATCGTTAAGGTTCGAGGTATACCTTCGGTGAATAGGATTTCTTCTGTCGTCGCCTCGGATGAACGTGGCTACGCCTCGTCTGGATCCCGGGACTTCCGGGCTAGATCGTCACGCCGGTATGACCTTGAATGAACCTCCGAGACTGCTCCCGATGGCTAGATGCAACTCGGTTCGGGCGTCGGGTTCGTCGAACGATCCCGTCGGTTCTACGTGGCTTAAGAAAATGTTTTTAACTTTCTTTCTCTCTTTCTCTCTAAAAAAAATCAAGTCACACTCCTACCTAAGCAACTCACGTTGCTTTATGCATATTTAATTTTTTTTTTTTTTTTTTAATAATTAATAATTAAGACACTTGTTATAACAAGTGTCATTAAATTAAAAAAAAACCAATGACTCATACTTTCTACACATCCCAACGTGGATGTGTAGAATTTTCATTTTTTTTTTTTTTTTTTTTGATGATAATTTCCTTTTGGCCCTTGAGGTTTCCAAATTCTCAATTTAGTCCCTCAATTTTAAATAATAAAATAATTAAATCCAATCTAATTATTTTAATTATAATTGAGCCCACTTAGTTAATTAATTAAGCACTTAAGACAATCTTAAGTCCTAATTATTTCCGTGACAGTCACTGGAATTTAACTAAGTCGTCGACACCTCGTATCAACTTTGCCACTACCTCAACGAATCTCATTCGTTAGGTTCCACAGAAAAGCCCGCCGTTTTCATTCAAGTTCATTACCATTTTTAAGCGCGACTCTCTAGGTCCGTCTCAACTGGCATGGGAGGAATCCACGAGCCCCGGTATTCGCCTAGCCAATCCCACGGTACCGGACAGATCCCAGTTGAGAACGAATTTTGATCTAATCGAAATTCGGGCGAACCGACTATAGTGTATACATTTAAATACTTCTTACGCCTTTCACTTGCGTCCCGGTTAGGTGAGAGCCATGCAAATGTCAAACTCACTAACCTAACACTATGTTATAATCGAGACCGAACCGATTATTTAAACTCCGCTCCGTATCTAATACAAGCAAGTTTTCCAAGCTTCGGCCGAAGGCTTTATAATCGTCGCTCTCCGATTACCTCATAGGACATTAACCTATACGAATATAGGCAGTGAATCCCGATAGCAGTCAAAGCCCGGCAATCACCTCCGTAAAGTCGGTTGCGTTTCGTCGCTGACCCGTGTCTCATTTATGAACACTTGCGAGCCTAGCCAACTAGCGACAAACCGAAATCGCGAAAGCAAATCCGTCAATGACCCTATCGGTCTGAGGCTGCTATAGTCATTCGTTCAATCATTGACAACATCCTAGCCATGTGATTGAGACGAATACGAGCCGAATGTCCGAATACACAATCTCTCCGATCACCAATATCTCCATCACGACCCACAACCTCTCAGGTAATCGGTGACACTACCGATACTATGTGGTCGTCAATGGATAAGTCATATTCGGATATCTAGTCACCCACCTAGAATCCTTAGACTTACGGACTTTTTATTTAATGTTGAGATTAAGGACCGTCCGGTGTCTCCTCTCTCGTCCCACGAGAATCAGACGTCCAACTCAAACATTTGGGTGTTATTTATTTATCGCACTACCGGATGCCAAGTAGACTTTAAATTCGATAAATAAATAATAATGCCTTTATTATAATGAAAATAAATATTCATTAATTTATTTGACGGTATATACAATAAACCTGTCTTACAACCTATACATCATCGTGCGCCCTATACTATTCCTAGTCCTCGTATGGCATTCCGAGGGCACACTCCCTAACAGCCTCCCACTTGCACTCGAATGCCATGCGATGCACCTAATGCCAGTCGCAATGGTATCGTAGCCCCATCTTGTCCAGATGCTGTTCCATAACTGCTTGGGACAAGGGCTTCGTGAGCGGGTCCGCCACGTTTTCTGCGGTGGCGATTTTCTGCACGGCGACCATCCCGTTTTCAACGAACTCACGTAATACGTGATATTTTCTCTCAATATGTTTGGACTTGCTATGAGATCGTGGTTCCTTTGCTTGCGCGACTGCACCGCTATTATCGCACCAAAGTGTAAGCGGTCTGTCAGCAACTGGTACCACAGTAAGTTCCTCCAAGAACTTTTTCATCCAAACAGCTTCTTTAGCTGCCTCTGAAGCTGCTATGTATTCTGCCTCGCACGTGGAATCGGCAGTTGTGCTTTGCTTGGAGCTTCTCCAAGACACTGCCCCACCGTTGAGCACGAATACAAAACCTGAAGTAGATTTTCGGTCATCCACGTCCGACTGGAAGTCCGAATCGGTATAACCAACTACTTCTAGTCCCGCTCCTCCATAAACCAGCGTTAAGTCTTTAGTCCGTCTAAGGTATTTAAAGATATTCTTAACAGCTGTCCAATGTTCTTCCCCTGGGTTTGCCTGAAACCGACTAACCACGCTCACAGCGTAGGCAATGTCCGGTCGTGTACACAACATCGCGTACATCAGACTACCCACTGCAGACGCATACGGTATCCCACTCATCCGTCGTCTGTCATCCTCACTTTGAGGTGACATTGACTTCGATAAATGGATCCCATGTCGCATTGGTAAGAACCCTCTCTTAGAGTCATCCATTCTGAATTTCTTCAGGATTTTCTCTAAGTAAAGGGCCTGAGATAAGCCGATCGTATGGTTCACTCGATCCCTGAACAAGCGAATACCTAGTATATACGTTGCTTCTCCCAGGTCTTTCATGGAGAATTCGGTTGAAAGCCATGCTTTCACCGATGAGAGCATCCCAATGTCGTTTCCTATCAAAAGGATATCATCCACGTACAATACAAGGAACGACACCATACTCCCACTGCTCTTTCTGTAGACACATGGCTCATCTACGTTTTTTATGAATCCAAAGTTCCGAACTGCTTCATCAAAACGTAGATTCCAGCTGCGAGAGGCCTGTTTCAGTCCGTAAATTGACCGATTCAGTTTGCACACTTTGTGAGCATCTGCATGCGACTCAAAACCTTTTGGCTGCTCCATATAGATCTCCTCCTTGAGGAATCCATTAAGGAACGCCGTTTTGACGTCCATCTGCCAAATCTCATAATCATAGTGCGCAGCTATCGCGAGCATTATCCGGATGGACTTGATCATGGCTACAGGCGAGAAAGTCTCCTCATAGTCAACTCCCTCTTTTTGGTTATAGCCCTTGGCAACCAACCTGGCCTTGTACGTCTCAACTTGTCCGTCAGATCCAATCTTCCTCTTGTAAATCCATTTACAACCGATTGGTCTAAAACCACTCGGTAGGTCTACAAGAGTCCAGACTTTGTTGGAGTACATTGAGTCCATCTCAGCTCGCATAGCCTCAATCCATCTCGCTGAGTCAACATCGGATGTAGCTTGATCGAAAGTAGCGGGATCTTCTCTTAGAAATCCCCTAGTCGCAACATAACCTTGTTCGACATGTGACATGCCATACCGCTGTGGTTGGCGAGGCACCCTTTCAGATCGTCGCATGACTGGTTCGCTCGGACCATCCGAATCCTGTGTGGGCGTTTCGGTCGACTGCTCCTCGAGAGTGACCTCACGGCCAATGCCAAAATCTCGAATGAACTCTTCCTCGAGAAAATGTGCATGTAGGCCAACAACGATCCTTTGATCATCGTTAAAATAGAATAGGTACCCCATAGAGTCTTCGGGGTAACCTATGAAACGTCCTTTTGTAGATCTAGACTCCAATTTGTCTGTTTTCAGCTTTTTCACATAGGCGGGGCAACCCCAAATCCTAATATGTGATAAGCTGGGTAAACGACCAGTCCATATCTCATATGGAATACCGTTAACAGACTTTGAGGGACACCGGTTAATTGTATACGCTGCTGTCAAAAGCGCGTATCCCCACAATGACATCGGTAAATCTGTATAGCCCAACATAGAACGAACCATATCTAATAAAGTTCGGTTTCTACGTTCGGCCACGCCATTCAATTGTGGCGTGCCGGGCGGAGTCATCTGTGATATTATACCATTCTCCTTCAAGAACTGGTCAAACTCGACACTCATGTACTCGCCACCTCGATCCGATCGAATGGCTTTAATGAGCTTCGAAGTTTGGTTTTCCACCAAGGCCTTATACTCCTTGAACCTTTCAAGAGCATCAGCTTTATACCTCATCAGATACGCTAGTCCGTAACGACTGTGATCATCCGTAAAGGTAATAAAATAGTGGAAGTCACCTCGAGCTTTCACATTGAATGGCCCGCAAACGTCCGTGTGAATTAAACCGAGAATTTCCGTGGCTCTATTAAAAGTCCCGGTGAAGGGTGATCGGGTCATTTTACCTTTGAGGCATGACTCACAAGTCGGATAGGGATCTGATCCCAACGGTGTCAATATCCCGTTTTTCTCCAACTCGTGGATCTTACGTTCTCCAGCATGACCTAATCGAAGATGCCACAAGTATCGCGCATTTATTCCCATTTTCGTTTATTTGTGACACTATTCACAGATATATCGTCCTGGGTATTTAAATAGTACAAACCATTTATTAGTGTTGCGCTGCCAACATTTTTATTTCTATACATAATGTGGCATGTATTATTATTAAAAATAAATACATAACCATTCCTGCTCAAAACAGGAATGGAGACGATGTTCTTAAATCCCCTCGGGAGTACAAGACAATCGTACAAACGCAACACATGCCCAGAAGATAATACAAGAGATCTTGATCCGACGTGGCTTGCCGAGATTCTATCCCCGCTTCCCACTCTGACCTCGATCTCACGCTCCCCAAGCGCTCTACTTGGTCCCAGACCCTGCGTGGAAACACAAATGTGAGTACTAGCCCCCGAATCCAATATCCAGGAAGTAGAGTATACAGATGAAGAACAAACTGTTTCTAAAACATTAAGTTCCATACCTGACGCAGCCTGCTCACCCTTGAGCTTCGGACAGTCACGCTTCCAGTGGCCCAGCGCACCGCAATGCAGACACTTATCCGTCGGCTTTACACCGGTTTGTTTCGATTTCCCAGAAGATAGTTTCTTCTTGGAAACCTTCCCTGTCGGCTTGAGCTTGTTGCCCTTCTTCTTTTTGCCTTTCTGGGGCTTCGAAGAAGTGGCGACAAGTGCAGTCTGCTTTGCCCTCTTCATCTGACCTTGTGCCGTTGCTAACTGATTCATCAGATCAGGAAGCAATAGCGTCATGCCGTTCAGATGGTAGTTCACAATGAACGCGTTGAAGGACGGAGGCAGAGACTGCAAGATGAGGTCATTTTGTAATTCCCGATCAAATCGAAAATTGAGAGTCTCCAACCTCTCGATCATGGTGATCATGTTCATAACATGCTCGCCAACATTCTCACCCTCAGACATCCTCGATCGGAAGAGCTGCGACGAAGTCGCATAGCGAGCTGTCCTAGACGTCTCACCGTAAAGCTCTTTCAAATGTTGAACCATCACCCGAGCATCAGCCATATTTTCATGGCTACGCTGCAGTGCGTTACTCATCGATCCGAGGACATGAGCCTTTACGAGCTTCTCGTCACGCAGTCGCTTGTCATAAGCGGCACGAGCCTGCTCGGATGCCCGCGCCCCTGGGGCTGGCGGCATTTCGGAGTCAAGGATATAAACTAGGTTCTCAATCTCGAGGAAAATCCTCAAGTTGCGAAGCCAGTCAGAATAGTTTGGCCCAGTCAACCTATTCTCCTTGAGCAGTACATTTAAAGCGGTTGACATAATTTCACAAAGAGAGAAAATGCTGCAGAAAATAAAAGGCATATTAAGTCGATTGTATAGGTTATCAAACGCGAACAAGGACTTTTTATTCCGTTTGACTCCCACTATCTTTTCATAAACTCCATTCTCCCTACGGATGTTTTGGAAGTTTCATTGATAACTTCGATAGTGGAGTTGATGTCCCCGTGGACGGGTGCAAACCTCAACCTCTGTCGTTTTATTGGTTTGCAGCGGCCCACGAAGTCGTGCTCCGCATGAATCCGACCTTCTCGAATGTCTCAACTATCTTTGTCTCAGTCAGGAACCCCCGCCGGCAAACCCGAAACAAGGCGGTATGACTGTCTAAGTGTGACCTATCAACGTTGCTCAAAACCGCACACTTGAACCGTACGTTTTACCGCACAGTGTGGTCTTGGCGAGCGGCACAAATGCACCCGAGCAAGCCGAAACAAAAGCAAATGCAAGGCGCCGGCATACCCGAAACCAAACCTTGCATTTAGGTTTTGTAACAACTAGGCCCGAGCTTGATAGAAGACAGGGCATCCAATCCCTTTACTCACTTAGTATTCGTACGGGAGATTTTTATAACTCATAGCATATTAAAATTAAGCACGAGCACGTAAATGCGATAAATAAATTCCTAACCCTAGGAAAGAAATTTAAATGGACAAATATGCGGGCTACTTCTAGACTGGTCCTATTACATGGGTCGTAAAATGACCGGGGTCTTCGATCTTCCAACGTCGAGTCATCGTTACGATGGTTGTCGAATCCTCCAATCTCGCCTAGCGTCGAACGGCCGTCATTTTATCTAACCTAACTAATAAAGCAATAAAATACATCACGGGGGGAATTATTTCCCAAACAACCCGTAATCCATGTACATACCGGGGGGCGGCAAACGGCCCTTAAACAAATAACCCGGTTGAACCTAAGCCCGCGTAAATGTCCCACATAAACATGCAACACAGAATTTTAACGTCGGGTGTCCAACCGACGTCACGAGCGACGATAGTCTCCAAACTACGTCGACCGTTCGTTCACCACATCGGCTTTCGAGGCCTTTGGTCGAAACATTCATGAGCCTTGGCTCTGATACCACTGTTGGGGTGGGCCCGATTAATCGACGCCGGCCCCCGAACAGCGCAACGTGTCTATAGCGGAAGCATGGTTTGTATCGAGCGGCGTAGGGTGGCGAATTTTCGATTTTTAATATCTAAATTTAACCTTACGCCATCGGCTTCTCCCGAGGGTCTGAGATGCTGCCCTAAGCCTCGGGAGATCGCGGTTAATTCGAATTATCAAAATTCGAATTTATTTCCAATTTATTTGAATTAATAATTTAGATCCAAATTAATCGAACAAAGCGGCAACCAGACGTTTTTCGATTATTTGGAGACCGAAATGACTTTTGATCAATACCAAACTTTCCAGAATAATTCTACACTTCCTAACGTTCGCAACGATAGGTCTCTCGAATTATTCCGACATCGTTTGATATTTTTCTCAAAATCAAATCTGTGGTTCGAAATTATTAATTCGAGTAAAACGGCAGTCTGCCGTCTTTTGACTATTTGACGACCGAAATGATTTCCGATCGATACCAAATTTTCCAGAATAATTCTACACTTCCCGACATTTCCAACGAGGGGTCTTTCGAATTATTCCGATACCGTTTGGTATGTTTCGTAAATCAAATCGTTAAGGTTCGAGGTATACCTTCGGTGAACAGGATTTCTTCTGTCGTCGCCTCGGATGAACGTGGCTACGCCTCGTCTGGATCCCGGGACTTCGGGCTAGATCGTCACGCCGGTATGACCTTGAATGAACCTCCGAGACTGCTCCCGATGGCTAGATGCAACTCGGTTCGGGCGTCGGGTTCGTCGAACGATCCCGTCGGTTCTACGTGGCTTAAGAAAATGTTTTTAACTTTCTTTCTCTCTTTCTCTCTAAAAAAAATCAAGTCACACTCCTACCTAAGCAACTCACGTTGCTTTATGCATATTTAATTTTTTTTTTTTTTTTTTAATAATTAATAATTAAGACACTTGTTATAACAAGTGTCATTAAATTAAAAAAAAACCAATGACTCATACTTTCTACACATCCCAACGTGGATGTGTAGAATTTTCATTTTTTTTTTTTTTTTTATTTTGATAATTTCCTTTTGGCCCTTGAGGTTTCCAAATTCTCAATTTAGTCCCTCAATTTTAAATAATAAAATAATTAAATCCAATCTAATTATTTTAATTATAATTGAGCCCACTTAGTTAATTAATTAAGCACTTAAGACAATCTTAAGTCCTAATTATTTCCGTGACAGTCACTGGAATTTAACTAAGTCGTCGACACCTCGTATCAACTTTGCCACTACCTCAACGAATCTCATTCGTTAGGTTCCACAGAAAAGCCCGCCGTTTTCATTCAAGTTCATTACCATTTTTAAGCGCGACTCTCTAGGTCCGTCTCAACTGGCATGGGAGGAATCCACGAGCCCCGGTATTCGCCTAGCCAATCCCACGGTACCGGACAGATCCCAGTTGAGAACGAATTTTGATCTAATCGAAATTCGGGCGAACCGACTATAGTGTATACATTTAAATACTTCTTACGCCTTTCACTTGCGTCCCGGTTAGGTGAGAGCCATGCAAATGTCAAACTCACTAACCTAACACTATGTTATAATCGAGACCGAACCGATTATTTAAACTCCGCTCCGTATCTAATACAAGCAAGTTTTCCAAGCTTCGGCCGAAGGCTTTATAATCGTCGCTCTCCGATTACCTCATAGGACATTAACCTATACGAATATAGGCAGTGAATCCCGATAGCAGTCAAAGCCCGGCAATCACCTCCGTAAAGTCGGTTGCGTTTCGTCGCTGACCCGTGTCTCATTTATGAACACTTGCGAGCCTAGCCAACTAGCGACAAACCGAAATCGCGAAAGCAAATCCGTCAATGACCCTATCGGTCTGAGGCTGCTATAGTCATTCGTTCAATCATTGACAACATCCTAGCCATGTGATTGAGACGAATACGAGCCGAATGTCCGAATACACAATCTCTCCGATCACCAATATCTCCATCACGACCCACAACCTCTCAGGTAATCGGTGACACTACCGATACTATGTGGTCGTCAATGGATAAGTCATATTCGGATATCTAGTCACCCACCTAGAATCCTTAGACTTACGGACTTTTTATTTAATGTTGAGATTAAGGACCGTCCGGTGTCTCCTCTCTCGTCCCACGAGAATCAGACGTCCAACTCAAACATTTGGGTGTTATTTATTTATCGCACTACCGGATGCCAAGTAGACTTTAAATTCGATAAATAAATAATAATGCCTTTATTATAATGAAAATAAATATTCATTAATTTATTTGACGGTATATACAATAAACCTGTCTTACAACCTATACATCATCGTGCGCCCTATACTATTCCTAGTCCTCGTATGGCATTCCGAGGGCACACTCCCTAACACTGGCTGGCCCTGGTGCTTCTCTATTTGGAGGTGGCGGTGGCAGTTTATCCTTGTTGGATGCAGACCCTACAGACTCCTTCTCATTTATGCTGGGACTTGGTCCGGGACCTTGGCGGACGAACTCCTTCAGATGCCCTGCTTGGATAAGCCTTTTTATTTCATCCTTCAGGTGATAACAACTGTTAGTATGATGTCCGTATTCATTATGATATCGACAGTATAGATTAGAATGGGGCTTTGAGGGCCTCGAAGTTCCTGCCATAGGCGTCCTCATTGCAGGGTGCCTTCCCACTAGACTCAAGATTTCCTCGGGATTGTTGCGTAAAGGAGTGAATCTCCGCGGACCTCTAGGTGGAGTTCCCCACGGCTCCCTCTGATGAGGCCGCGGTATCGATTTGCCCGATCCAAGGTTCTTCATGATTCCTTCTTTCTTAGGCGTGTCTACCTGCTTCTCTTCCCAGGCCTTAGCTTTTTTACTTTCCTCCAAGTTAATGTACTTATCCGCCCTTAGTAACAACTCTTCGAACGATTGGGGAGGTTTCTTTGAGAGGGACGTGAAGAAATCCCCGTTTCGAAGTCCGTTGACCAGGGCGCTCACCTTGACAGATGGGGTGGCTGATGGTACCTCGAGGGCCGCGATGTTGAACCGGCTGATATACGCACGGAGACCCTCGTTTTCCCCCTGTTTCACCTGGAACAACGACATGTCAGATTTAGGTTGCTTCCGGGCACTAGCAAATTGTGTTATAAACATGAGTTGAAACTCCTCAAAGGACTTGATGGATCCCGAAGCCAGCTGGCTAAACCATTGTTGCGCAGCCCTGACCAGTGTGGTCAGGAACACTCTACACTTAACCCCATCGACGAAATCGTGGAGCAAAACTGTATTTTGAAATCGCAGGACGTGCTCTACTGGGTCCGTGGTTCCATCATATTCGTATGGCAGCTGTTTGAAGGAGGAGACTTCCCACCAACAGCTCTTTTGCGAACGGGGTTCCCGCTATCAGCCCTTCTCCCAATCTCGGTTGCATGGTGCGGCTCCGTACTCCGTCTACGACCTGCTTGAGGTCCTCGAGCTGATTTCGCAGCTCTCTCTTTTTCGGCCCATGCATCTCCCTTTGTTCTTGGCCGTGCCTCGGCTTGTTTTCTCCTTCTCGTACTTCCAGCCTTCCTCGTGTTCTCCGGTGCTTCACTAGAAGAGCTGGTGGAGGTCCTCGTAGGGGTCCTGGGATCCTTCTCTGGCCCGTCGTCATCCTTGGCGGCCGGGTGTGGGTCGGTGCGTTTCCTCCTCCTCGGACTTTTGTCCTTCCTCACGTTTTCGGGTGGTTTGCTAGCGGAGCTAGTGGAGGTACTCGCAGGTGTCCTGGGATCCCTTTCTGATCCTTCGTCGTCCTGACCTCCCTCCTCGCTACGGGCCTGTTTTCCCTGCCTTGGTCGCTCTTCGGTTCGCCCGGCAACTCCAGGGAGTTCCCTTTCTTCTCGTGGTTCGCCCTCTGATTCTGACTGCCTTCTGGGAGTTTCCCACGGTTCTGGGGACTTCGCTCTTGCTTCGTTTTCCCCGGTCACTTCCGTAAATTGACCGTCGACCTGTTCCGGTCTGACTGGTGCCTGAGCTCTCCGTCGCTGCTTTCGTTTCCTTCGTCTTTCAGCTAGCGTCGTGCTAATGGTATTGCGCATTAGACGATCTAGCTGGGCAGCGGTTAGCGTGATCGGCGTCTCTGGTGCCAGCGTCACAGGAAGAGGTTCTGGGATGGGGGGCTGCTCCTGGCGGTTAACTTCTTCTGTTTCCGCAAACTGCGGGTCTAGGTTTTTTCGTATCGGGGGACCTTCTTCCATCAAATCCTCGTGCCTTTCCACTTTGAACAGAAAGAAAGAAAAGAAAAAGTGATGATTCTAAGCACTATTCTGCACACTTGTTCGCAAGATGACTCACGTCTCCAACTCTTGATTTCCCACAGGCGGCGCCATTTGATGTGGGGCTCTCCCACATCAAAGAATTTAATATTTGTGGGGAAATTTTATATAGCGGTAGGTTTAAATCTCAAAGTCGTAGGAAGTGCGTTGGGTGCTTAAGGGACGTAAAAAGGGACCTAAACGGAAAAGGCACAAGATATACGTGGTTCAGACCTTGTAAGGTCCTACGTCCACTGCTGTTTTTCTCTTAACTTAACCCATTAGCCCTTCGCCACTTCCTGAGTATTCAAAAGAAAAAAGAGAGATTTGTTAACTTAAAGCATTTCTATTTACCTTCTCTCCCAGCCTATTGTTTTCGTCATCTCCACCATGGCTTCTTCTCCATCTGATTCCGCTAATCGAACCCTAGCTTCCGCCGATCTTTCAGACTCTGACTCCTCCGCTACTCTCCCATCATCGAAACCTCCGCTTCCCAAATCGAAACCTTGCTACAAACAATCAGCCCACAAAAGCTCGGGGCACCGCCCGCGAACACGCTCAGCGACCACCGTCGGTCCCTCCGACGCCTTTGGTGGTTCGGCGCCGGTCACTTTGCTGGCCAGATCCGACGAGTTGGTCGTCCTTTCGGGCCCCCCCGCGCCCTCTGAGGTTGGGGCGTCGTCGTCAGCGCCCGCCTCTGCGACGCCAGAAACAAGTAAGTTTGGTGTTTCTTCTTGCTCTCATGCCAATGTAGGGTCCCTCGTGGGTGGTTTAGTGTTTGGGGATTTTTCGGTGGCGTTGCCTGCAGCCTCTCAAAGGGCGGACTGCCCTCCCCCTCCTTTCCTTGCTTTTTGGGAGTCCCAAATCAGGGTTGGCCTTCGATTCCCTGTTTTTTCCCTTTTTTTCTTCTGTATCCACTGCCTTTGGGGTTCCCCTCAACCAGTTCCAACCCTCGGCCCTTTGTCTGTTATTTGCCTTTTTCGTGGCTGTGACAGAGGCGGGCGGCAGACCCTCTACAAATTTGGTCCTTTCCCAATTCTACCTAAAACCCTACGGCCTTTTTTTCTACCTGGCCACCATCTCTGCTTCTCGTGCTTTTGAAGAATCACGGGGCTGAGAAGGACTGGCAGGGACGTTATTTCTTCGTCAGATCTCCTGATGGCTCGTGGGATTTCCCCACGGGTTGGGTGGAGAAGGCTCCCGTTCGGAATCCTGGGAGGTGCTCTTCACGTAATGACCAGGCCTTGGCCCACTTGAACAAGCATGCTGCGCTTAAGGGACCCTTAAATCCCCTCCACTTGGTTAATCACCTCGGGGCCCTCTATCACTTCGGCTTCTCCTCTGTCTCCGTCCCCTTTTCCTTTAATGGTACTTTTTCTTGTTTCGGCCTTCTCCTTTTTCCTATGAGTTGCTTATGATTTTGACTAACCCTTCCTTGTGCTTTGGCCTAGGTATGTCAGCCCCGTGGTATTCCCTCCTCGCTAAAGTCAAGAAGGAGCGTCCCCCGTCTCCCCAAGGCGCGGGTTCCTCGGGTGGAGCTCCTATCCTCCCCGATATCCCTCCAGCCAAGGATGTTAGGGAGGAGGTTCCTCAGAACACAGTTCCTGCTGAGGGAGCTCCAACATCTTCTGTCGTGGCATCTTCTGTTGGTACCAAAAGGAAACCCCCAACCCCCAAAGAACCTGCGAAAAAGGTAGCGAAGAAAACATCTAGCCAAGGACCTCAAGGAACTTCTGCTGAGGGCCCTATCTTCTCAGCTGAGCAGCTATCCGGTGCTGAGAGAGTGAGCCTGTTGGGACGCCTCGTGCCTTCTGCTGACAGGGAGACCATCCTCCAGGGCTCCCCTTCTATAAACGCGGAACAGATGGCCTATCACCTCCTCAAGTTGATTTTTCTGTTATTTTTTTACAACTCTTTTCCCTAGTGCTTTTTGTGAGTCGTTTTCCTTTTGCTAGGCTGTAGGCTATGCCTCAGTCCAGTTGTCTGCGAACCTGTCAGCCCAGGACTTACAATTGGCCAACCAGTCTTTGCAAGACCAGTTGAAACAGATGCAGGCTAGCTTGTCTACTGCTAAGGCCGAGGCAGTAAAGGAGGCTACAGCCAGCTTTGAGGCTGAAAAGAAGAAGATGCTTGGGAGCATGTGCCTTGTTGGGGCGACTGGCGAAAGAGTCGGAGAATGCCTTGGCCAGGGAGAAGGCGGGATGGGACGCTGTGTTGGAGCGTAGCTGGCGTGGAGTCTTGTCTGCAGGATGCTAAGGATGGAGCCACTCGCCTTTGCCAGCACCTTCTGTCTACAGCCGCTGGGAAGAAATTCCTGAGTGATTTGGCCAAGGACTGGCGCCAGGAGTATCTGAAGGATCCGCTCTTCTTACGGGACTTCGTTCCCCTGATGCAGCATTATTTTGAAGGGGGTTATTAGGCTGGCCTAGCGGGAACTGACGAGGAGGCTGCTCTGCAGGTGCTCCTTTTTCCTTCGTGCTTCCTGGGGGACCCTAGAGCTCTTGAGAACCATGAGTTCTGGGTTCCTGCGGCGGAAAAGCATGCAGAAATCCTGGCCCATGCCGACATCTCAGATCTCCCCGAAGCTGTCTCCAACCTCCCGGAACCTATCGTCTCCCCGGACCTTCCGGCCCCTTGATTTTCTGCTTTTTTCATGTTCGTGATGTTTTGAACACCTTTTCATGTTTTTCGGACTTATTAGGGCTCGTGTTGCTTTTTCGGGGAGCTTAACTCCTCTTGGCGTTTATGTTTCTTGGATGCTCCTTTTTCCTTGTAATATATGCATCCTTTGCTGTTTTGTGGCTGTTCCTTAATATCCTGGGACCTTCCTGATGGTCCTTTCTTATTTTTCTGCTCATATTCGTTAACATGTTTATAATTCCCCGGTGCTTCGAATATGAACCCTTGGCCTGGTTATGGCGCCGGTTTGCTTAATAAATTCGTAAGCTAAGTATGAATTTGAAGCACGGTTATAGCGCCGGCACGCTTAATTGGTTCGTAAATTAATACCACGTCCAGCGTGGCCGGAGGCCCTCTGAAACTCGAGCTGCATTTGCAACAGAAACGCGTGTCTCAAGAAGACCCACAAGTCGAAACCAGCCCGCCCCACCCACTCCTCAATCGCCCTTATGTGGTCTTGCCTCGGACGTTCGATCCCATCTGTATCATGAATGGGGCAACTGATGGGCTGCATCTGCTTTAGAGCCCATAGTATGCGTCGTCCTCCAACCCACTTAATATAGTAAACGGATTATGATCCGACTTCCTAGCATTCGCCGTGCTACCTTGTACTTGCGATCCCGTTGATCCCGCACGTGGAGACCTATCCATGCCTGGCGAAGTCGGCCGGTTAGGTACAATCCCAGCTTTGCCTTCCGCTCCTATTTGCTGCCATTCCGTGACAGCTCCTTTGCTCCTTGGGTGGGTCATTCTCAAGCGCATAGACTCCCGATCAGCCTCATCTCCCCCACCCTTAGCAGCATGTGGTGGACCCCGATTGTCTTTAGTTGGCCTCGGCTGCATAGGTGGCCTCGACTGGGTCGCTTGGCGAGGCTGGGTATTTCGTCGCTTAGGGCATTGAGTCGCGGCATGCGCCCACGTCGCGCATGCATCACACTTCGACGGGCGCCACTCGTACTCCACCCGGACTGAGACATCACCAGCTGAGCCTCCATCAGGGCGCAACATTCTAAGATAAAGAAGGTCTACAAAAGGTGTATCAAGATACTTCATCACACAGACGCGTGCGTAGTCTATGCGGTCTCCCCGCGCAGTGACCCCGTCCGTAAAGAGCGGTCGACCCACAACACTCGCTACCTCACTAAGTCCTTCGTGAGTCCAGAACTCGCCAGGGACATTCCACAACTTAACCCAATGGGGAATCTCAGTTATTTCCCTCCGCTCTAGAGCCATGCCCGGCCGCAACACCTCTAAGAGTAACGGGTGACCTTGCAACAACCAAGGACCCCCCTCAAGGGCTGATGTCATCGCCATCTCTGAATCGAAGCAAAACTTGAGAAAACCATTTGTAGTGGCCCGGACTTCAAGCAACCCCTTCCATGATGACCGTACGAAACGCTCTACAAACGGAAAGTATGGTTTCTTCCCGATAAAGTATCCAACCAAGGTGTTTTCCCAACGCAAGAACCCTTTCTTAGCTACTTCCCACGATGGAGCCACCACCGGGACAGAATCAACCACTATTGGTGACGGTTTATATGATAACATCATGCGGTTTGGGCCCCCCGTCAATCTTGTAGTCGTTGTTTGACGCACCTGCACAATCGAGGCTAAAGACGGCCCAGGTAGATCTTTCTGCGCCGGACTCGGCATGGCCTTATATTGATTGTCCTTAGGTGCGGTCTCAACCCGCGACGTAATCACCCGTGCGGCATTTTCATCCGTTTCAGGCAGTATAGCCGCTATGACCTTAGAAACCCTAGATGGTATGGCATGTGCAACTTGGTCTGAACCCGTCAGCTCCTCTTGATCCATTGTATCATCAGACTCAGGCGTTCCCAAGGCCACACACCGCCGCACTGTCAGGCATCGCGGTGGCGGTGTCGCAGGTCGTCCCCCTGGAAGGCAGCGAGTAGGGTTCTTTAGATTTCCCTTGAGCGGTCGAGTCCCATCCCCAACTCGCGGCGGAGAACCACGAGAGTTTGTGTGATCATAAGAAATCATCCCAGCCGTCACCCGCATATCAGAGCCGCCGTTGTGACCTGATTTGGTCGGCCCATGCACGTGGCCCATTAGGGCAAGGAACCGCGCCTCGTCAAAGCAGGCCGCGAAGGCTGGGTATGCCTCCTTCAGCGCCGTCAGATCCGGCAAAGGAAGATCAGAGGCCGCGAAGGCTGGGTATGCCTCCTTCAGCGCCGTCAGATCCGGCAAAGGAAGATCCGATATCGCGAGATTGCGAGAAACCTCCACAGCGCCAGGGCCCAATCGGAGGACGTTACCCTAACTAGTCAGCTTCACCAGTCCTGTGCCATCGTCGCCACGTCGAAGAGACTGCCGATCATCAGCCAGCGAACCATCCGAGTCAGCAGACATCTCAAAAAACAGTCAAAAACCCTAGGTGTTTGCACGTTGAAATTTCGTCACTTTCGGGTTCCTCCCACAACAGATTAGTGAGGGAGGATAACAGAATCACCGGCCGGCCAAGATTGACCGGAGACGACGGCGATCAAATATCAAACACGCGAAGAAACTCGAAAATTGAAAATCCCGCCTACTGTGTGAAAATCGCACACACTGAAGGTGTTTTTTCTCAGATATTTACAGATTCCCTTTCACCTTAGTTACGATCTGATTTTGTGCACTGCCCTTAATCCCTAACCATCAAGGTTTGGCTTTTGTTGTAATGAATACATCGTCACAGCGAATGTCGTGTACCTAGGGATACTTATTACCAAAACCTATATCTTGCAAAAGGTTTATGGGCAGGCTTTATACAAGGGATCGGGTCATTTCAAAAAACGATCAAAAAGCCTGTCATTTCACCGAATAACAAAGAAAAACATATAATCAGATATTAAAGCATTAACCATCAAGTTAGACTGCTACTGGTGCTTAGTATCTCTGGTTGCTTATTCAGGTTAACGGCTTATTTAGTTACATCGTGAGAAACGAATAGGCTCAGGCTCAACGTGGTTAACTATGGGGATAGCGTGGGTGGAAAAATTTTGCCCTGTGCTTATTTCATAATGCCCTCGTCATTTCCACACTAACACACAACAAGCAGTTGCAACGCATCAAACATGCAAGTTCTAGAGATATATAGACTAGTCAGGCTCAAACTCTCGCAACGGAAATAGGTTATGTGTACAGATCCCTCAAAGTAGTGTGTCTATCCTAGCAGACATGATTCAATCACTCATGCATGTCCTAATCGCTCACGAAATTTCATAAAATGCAAACTGACTTGAGATAGTCGCAAATAATTATGCTCGACTTCAAAGAATTCATGCCTTTCCAACACATTAGTAGCCCACGGACACTTCATAGAAAAAAATATTTCACGTAAATTCTCAACCTAAATTCCCCTCCCCACACCTACGTTGTCCTCAACTTAAAAATGAATAAAGGGAAAAGAACAGGACTCCCCTGATGAATAAGTGACGCGGTCATGACTGAAACGTGAAGGTTGTGGATCGTGACTCATGATATCCTGACATAACTAAAAAGAAAATGAAACGTAAAAAGGAACTAGACATAGATAATAATAGTAGTATATTCATATGCGTCATAGTCATAGGCAAATAAAAGAAAGTACTAGATAAATAAAACCTGGGTTGCCTTCGAAGAAGCGCTTCCTTTACCGTCTTTAGCCGAACGTGCTTTCGTTCGCTTAGGGTGCTGGAAGTCGAGGTACAGCACCTCCTTTCTGGTTAAGTCTACCTCACCTACATCCATACCTTGGAGGTGTTGCTTTTTTGCCGGGCAACGGTTTCAGCTCTAGTGGCAGTCGCTCCTCGACTGGGCTCTTGTCCTTAACTTCTTTGCTGTTTTTGCCGATGGTCATCATGGGCTCGTCGACTTCCTCCTTGCTCAAAATCTGTGATAAACCGTGCACAGAAGACGAGAGATCGTGCTCAAAAGCATCTAATTAATAACACTTATCATCATGCTCTTACTCTTTTTCATTGAATCAGCCATATTAAACGTAACATTTTCACCATCTACCGTCAAAGTTAACGTATCATTCCTAACATCTATCGTTGTCTCGCATGTAGCTAAGAATGGTCTACCCAGAATCAATGGAACATTTCATCCTCGTCCATCTCTAGGATAACAAAATCAGCAGGGATAATGTACTTACAGACCTTAACTAGAACATCTTCGATAACACCTAGAGGGTATTTTAATGATCTATCGGCCAATTGAATACTCATCCTAGTGGGTCGTGGTTCACCTAATCATAAGCGCTTAAACATAGAATACAACATCAAATTTATACGAGCGCCTAGATCAGCTAAAGCATGCTCGACTACTAAATCACCTATCAGACAAGTAATAATAAAACTCTCTGGGTCCTTGAGCTTTTTCGCTATCTTGCTCTGGAGTATTGCCGAGCACTCTCCTCGTATGTATACCGTGGAGACATGTTCGAGCTTCCGTCGATTCGTCAGCAAGTCCTTCAGGAACTTCGCAAACTGGGCATCTGCGTAATAGCTTCAGCAAATGGTAAGTTAATATGTAGTTCTTTGCACATTCCCATAAGTCTGCTAAGCAGCGGCTCGTCTTTGTCCTTCTTCAAACGTGCTGGGTAGGGAACCTTCGGCTGGTACGGCCTCACTGGTGGTCGCGCATTCTCCTCCGCCTTTTCTTTTTGAGGCACGGCTTCCTCATTTGTAGGTTCGACCTTCTCTTTTTAGGTCTTGTTTCCCTCAACCGAGCTGGGTAGGGAATCTTTGGCTGGTACGGCTTCATGGATGGTCGCGCCTTTCCCTTGTCATCCTTGACCTTCTCGACTCCGTCGCCCTTGCTTTCCTCCACTTCTGGCTTGTCATGGCCCTCGAAATCAACTTTCTCCTTTGAATTCTGCTTGTGGGAACTTCTTGCAATCCTCTCCTGCTCCTCAGGGTTACCACGTTGCAGTACCCCTTAGGGTTTGTCTCGGTGTAGCTCGAGAGTGATCCTTGATTTTGCCCCGCCAGTTGCTTTGCTAATTGGCCCACCTGTGCTCCAACTTCTTAATCGAGGCGTCTATGTCGTTTGCCTCCATGTACTCCTCCATCTTCGTCATTCTACTCTCGTGAGATACGGTGGTATTGTTGAAATTTATGAGGAGCATTTTCATGTCCTTTATCTCCTTCATATAGTCGGATCCTGACCCTACGGGTGCATTCTAGTACTGTCGTGGCGCCGCTTTTGAAACCGGGTCTAGGTTGAAATCGTGGGAGTCCTTGCCCTTGGTGGTTCTGATTTCCATGCGCCAAGTTGGGGTGCGCTCGTGGCTAGTAGCTTCGCTGTCCGCCTAGGCAATTCCCCAAGTAGTGCTCTAGGAGTTGCTCGATTTGGCATTCGGACGTCTCATGGACTGCGCCACAAACCCCACACAGTGGTATGGTGTATGCTATTATGGTGTAGTGGTCGTCACGACTTTCACGGGCTACGTCTGCCCGGCTTTGGGAAGTAGGGCTCCAATCAACGTCTGCAGCTGAGAGTTCGTCGTCGCGATCTGTTGCTGGAGCGCCTCAAACTTAGCATTCGTAGACGTCTCCTCGCTCACGCCGAACACGCCTGGCATCTTAATCCTCGGTTGCCTCGCATGAAGCTGTTCCTCGAGTAGTCCTCGATAAAATTCCAAGCATCTGTAGCAGAGAGCTTCACGAGCCCTCCTGCTGTGGCTCTGTCTAGCATGTGAACAGTCTGATCATTGAGACCCTCGTGGAAGCAGTTGATCATGGCTGCCTTTGACATCCCGTGTTGCGGACACTTCTTCAGTTGTGCCTTGTATCTGTAGAGTATCAATTTGAATTGTGCTTGATTTCATTAGTTGTCCTTGTATTTTGTGGCTTTTCTTATATTTAGTTTAGGACTAGTTAGATATTTATACCAAGTGTGTTTGGTATAAATACTTAGTAATCAATCGCAATCAATAGAGAAAGTTTGGGAAATTGATTCGAAAGACTTGCAATTCAATTTCTAGGGAGAGAAACAATAGTAACTTTCTCACTCTACTCGAATTCTCTCTCTTGTTCTTCATTTGAGTTTTTCGATCGAATCTCAATGTCAATCATTATCATCGAATTCTGAGAATCATGCCTAGGATCATAGAGTTGTTAATCGTAGGACCTAACAATTGGTATCAGAGCAGATTCGTTCTGTTTTGAATCGAAAATTGTTAGAATTGGATTGAAAATCATTTTCTGATTACTGTTCATCGAAGAACAGTTCGGCGCGAAAAATTATTTTCGATCCAATAGCTTAATTGACTTGAATTTGATGTTTCTGTAGTTGTTTAAGTGCTAAATGTTGATTGCGATCAGATTTGTAGCTGTTTGAACTTCGTTTTAAGGATTAAATTGATTCTGTGATTTACTGTTTGCGAAGAACATGAAGAACACGTTCTGATTTTTGATCAATTTCGACATATTTTGCTTCATAACGTGTTTAATTGCTTGTTCGTGCGTAGTTAGTAAATGAATGCGAGCAATTACCTGAAATCTCACTGTCTAATTCGTTGTTTTTGCTTGAATTTGTGTTAATCGTATTCTATGATTTTTCTCGATCGTTCTGATTTTTTCGCTAGGTTTACGATCGGATTAATTTCTCGATCGAAAAACTTGGCACGATTTCTCGGTCAGAATACGAAGTCAGTGCTAGAATCGTCAACACTAGAAACGATTTTAGTTAGAAATATTTCTCGAGCATTATTCAGCGAAAATCTTTTTTTAGAGAGACCAATTTTGACTTTGCATGCGTAAAAACTTTCTCCACTTTTTCGGTCAGACCTTTAACGTTTGACCAGGCAAAAATCATTTACACGCGACAAACTTTTCCAGTCAACAGATTTATTTTGACTTGTCGAGAACTTACTTACGAACTGTTTCTTTACGATCGAAATAAATTCACGATCCGAAATTTTTCTCGACCGAACGATTTTGAGCAATTTATTTCGCTCGAAAAATATTTCGCTGACAGACTTTCTCGTACAAGAACAGTACACATTATATTCTATTTCGACGAGATTATTTTCGATCAAACTTTAATGATTGAATCGAAAATAATTCTCGAACTATTTTACGAATCATGAACTTTGTCACTTGTGAAGCACATTACATCATCTTCAAACCTTCAAAACAATAATAGATGCATACTCGCTTGGAAATGACAACCGTCCACCGATCTTGCTACGTGGCGAATATACCGTTTGGAGAAGCCGCTTCCTCAATTTGATCGCTTTAAAAGATCAAGCTGAAAATCTACTGCAGTCTCTTGAAGAGAGACCGGCAGAATTCTGGGTCCATGTACCCGGTGATGAAACAGCTACTCCTCCAATTCCACCTTCTAGGCGACTAAAGGAACCTAGGGAATACTCTATAGAGGAAAGGTCTCGAGCTAAGGCTGATCTAGTAGCCATGAATACCCTCGTGCAGGGCATCCCCAACGACATATGTAGACAGATTGATAGCCTTTCATCGGCTAAAGGAATGTGGGATGAACTGCATAGGATGATACAGAGGACAGAAGTTGGCATAAAGGCCAAAAAGGCGAACATTGTCACTGCTTACGACTCCTTCAAAGCAAAGCTGGAGGAGAGTCTATATGGGATCTACCAAATATACCTCACTCTTCTCAACGAGATGAGGAAGATAGAAATCACGAAGACCAATATGGAGACAAACATCAGATTTCTCTCTCTATGCCCGCGGAATGGAAGAAAATATCCACTCAAATTCGACAGAATAAAGATCTAGAGGAGTTGGATATCCATGCCGTGTTTGACAATCTCGCACAACATGAGGATGATATAAGCGAAATTCACAAGGAGCAGAAGGGCAAACAGATCGATGACACTGTTGCCTTATTCTCGGAGAAGAGGAGCTCAAAATCAAGAAAAGAAAAGATAGTTAGGCCTCATTCTCCTTCAGTGTCAGAAGAAGAGTCGGACTCCGACATTGAGCCAAACATGAAAGCTCTAGGAAAGCAGTTGGCTCTAATTGGAAAAATGATGAGTAAGAAGTACTTCAAAAAGAAGTCTTCAACCTCAGCCAACAGACTTCGGACTACAAGCTCTAAAAACAAAGAACGTGCACAAGAGAGCTCCGAAGTCAAGAACCCAAAAGAGGCTAACAAATGCTTCAACTGTGGCAAGCCAGGTCACTTTGCCAGAGAGTGCACTCTTCCGAAAAAGAGAGATGCCAACTACTACTCCAGGAAGCTCCAATTGACTAAACAGAAGGAAGCTGGAGTAGCTCTCATGGCCGAATAAGTCCAATGGCTCGAGGACACGTCGAGTTCTGAAGAAGAGAATTTAGCCCTCATGGCCCGTCTCGACAATGAATCGGACGCCGAAACATCCAACCGGACGGACGAAGACAACGCATCCACCTCGTCAAAAGAGGTAGTCTCTCCTTCCACATTATTGACCATGTTAGAATCGTATAAAAGAGAATACGCTAACATGAAACATGAGCAGAAATGTATAAAGGAAGTAGAAGACAAATTGTCTAGGTCTAAAGAGAAGATCACTAGTCTCGAATCCGAACATAGAAGTTCCCATACGAAGATAGAGGAACTCACTAAGAGCTTACATTCTAGGGAGACTAGTTCATATAAGACAGAGCAGTATAGTGTGAAGATTAAAGAATTGGAGGATAGGCTAGCAAATAACAACAATTGTTTGGTTAGGAATCTCAACGAGAGAGCGACCCTCAATTGTAGGATAACCGAAGCTACCACTATGATTACTAACTTAGAAGCCCAATTAGAAGAATCAAATGCAAAAGTTAGTAAACTTGGTGTAGAATTAGATGCCTGTCAAGTCTCCAAAATTACAATAGAAAATAACTATGCTCTTTTAGGGGAAGAACGAAAGAAGTTATATACTAAGGTTAAAAAGTTAGAAGATCTTCTTGTTAAAAGGGGACAGACTGAACAGACAATATTTTTAAATCAACCCATGGACTTATTTATGATTATAAATTTGGCTTAGGCTTTGAGAACCCCCGGTGTTTGTCAAAAGTTGATTGTAAGCAACTTTACAACATTCAATACATGGGTTTAGGATTAACAGATCTTATGGTTTTACTAATGCTAAAGAAATAGATGCTTTAGAAGAAACCAAAAGAAAAGCCAAAACTAGGGTTGAAATTCCCTTCTCCTACACCGAGTTGAAGCTACAATATTAGGGAACTTCCCAAAGGTTGGAGTCTTGAGTCAATGAAACTACCCGAAGATCTTTCTATTAAAGAAGAAGTACAAAATCACCATTCTGAAAATTGTCTCTATATACCACCTATTGTTAGGAAAATAGAGGAGTTAAGAGGCTCATTAGAAATAGAACGAGAGAATTTTGAAGCTGAAAAGAAAGAATTCCTAGAAGAGATTGAGAATCTCAAAGCTTCTTCAACATCCCAAGTTATTTCCCACGCTATGCCAAAAAGCGTGAAAATTGAAAAAGCGCCTTCAGTAGATCATAAACGTATTCTTAGAAGTGCTAAGCCTAACACTATTTCACCTACGTCTACAGGGAGCACTAGATACGAAGGCGTGGGTATCTAGAATAAAAATAGAGAAGGAGTCAATAGATTTGAATGATTCCAGCATTGTTGCTCCTTCTGCAAAAATAAAAGACAGTCGGAAAAACAAAAGAGCCATTTCCTCGTTTCAATTAATTGCTTCTACATACTCCCTCAAACCAATCACATTTAGAAGCACTAATTTCGAAAGAGGCTCCACATCGAAAAAAAAATTAATAATTCTAAGACAAATGCATCTAGGATGACACGTAGGAAACAAGATCCAGCCATAAAGAAAGCATATGGCGCTATACATGCTTGTTCTCACCTAAGGTATCCCGTTAAGATTGAATCCCCCAAGCACCTTAGGAGACTATCAAATGAAAATATCTTTTCCTCACTCAAGCCTACTCATGCATTTGCTCGCTGAAATTCAACTTTTCTGCCAGGTTCAACCCACTTGGGTTCCTAAAACAACTCCTAAGAAGACAAAAGCCATAAAGGCTAAGTCTCCTAAGGCAAAATCCAAAGTTACTTCCTCGAAGGCAACTTGGGTCGCTAAAGTTCCTATCGATAATAACTTAGGAACCGTATCTGAACCAAAATCTAAATCTGCTAATCTGAGAGGAACCAATTTTAAGTGGGTACCTAAAGCTCTCTAAATTGTTTTTGTAGATCCATCATGTGTGGTACCTTGACTCTGGTTGCTCCACACACAGGACGGGAAATCAGGAGCTGCTAAGCAACTATCAAGACCGACTGAATGGAAAAGTCAGGTTTGGAAACAACGATTCAGCCCCGATTCTAGGACTTGGGAATATCATTCCGGAGAATCTGACTATAAAAGATGTCTCCTACGTCGAAGGCCTCCGCCATAACTTGTTCAGCATAGGCCAGTTCTGTGACAAAGGGTTCCAGGTGGTCTTTCATGCTGACCGGTGCAGAATTTTGGATAGTCGGGGACACAGAACTCCTTCAAGGACTTCGGAAATCAAATCTATACACGATAAACCTGACGTCGTGCGGCCCTCGACAGCTGTTTTTCTCAGACTGTAATTCAGAGGAACAGCCCATGGCATCAATGCATGTCTCATCTCAACATCAAAGCTCTTCAACATCTATCAACGAAAAAGTTGGTTCACGGTCTTCCAACTATAACTTTACAAAAAGAGCATCAATATTCGGCGTGTCAATTAGGAAAAATGAAGCGAGCATCGCATCATATCAAACAAGTGGCCTCTACTTCACGTCCTCTGGAACTACTACATATGGACCTCTATGGACCAATGAAGACACAGAGCATAAATGGACGCAAGTATCTACTGGTCATAGTCGATGACTACTCTCGCTACACATGGACAAGGTTCCTCCGAACAAAAGATGAGACAGAGGTCTTGATCGTCAATTTCGTGAACTATATTCAAAATTTGTTGCAGCTGTCCAAGTTATTCGAACGGACAACGGCACTGAGTTCGAGAACAAATTTCTCAGTGATTTTTATCTCAAACATGGAATAAGTCAACAATTCTCAGCCGCCAAGACTCCTCAACAGAATAGGTCGAACGAAAGAACAGAACTTTAGTAGAAGCAGCACGCACGATGTTAATACACTCAGGCCTTCCACATTTCCTATGGGCTGAAGCAGTAAATACCGCCTGTTTCACTCAAAATAGGACGATTGTTCACAAGCGCTTCGACAAGACTCCGTACGAAATTATCAACAAACGAGTACCCAACATCTCTTTCTTCAAAGTCTTCGGGTGCAAGTGCTTTGTGGCGAACGACAGAGAGCACCTTGCTAAGTTCGACCGTAAAGCACTCGAAGCCACTTTCAGCGGGTATTCTTGAACCTCAAAAGCGTACAGGTATATATCAAGTCCAATCGCACGATCAAAGAAAGCTACAATGTCATTTTCCACGAAGTGGCAGAGATGGCTCTTGCACACCTCAGTTCAGGACCCGTACCTAACCAGATAGCTTCTGAATATAACAGTTCAGAACCTGTTTTCACGGGTGTGTTGGCACAAAACCAACAGAAGATGGCAACAACTCCGAATTCAACGTTAGAAGAAGCAACGAGACTTGCATTAGACAATTTGGACTCTCTCTTCGAGCCAGTATATCGGTCACACACTGCTACACCTACAGTGGATTCTCCACCTGACGAGACCGACGTACCAAGTTCTTCTCACGCCCCTACCTCACCCGATTCAGAATTGCCACAGAATAATGAAGAACATACAGTGGTTATTGAGGAGGAATCATCAGAGACGATCGATCCAAGTGCAGAATTGGAACTTCCTCAAACAGTTGATCAATCGGAGACTATGGGAAATCTAGACCCACAGATGGCTGATGCATCGACTTCAGCCTTGCCTCATGAGCGCAAACTAGAGTCACCCGGTTGATCAGATAATTGGCGATCCTTCGGATGGAGTGAGGACATATCGTTAACACAATCTCTTCAGCTGCTTCTTAAGTAAAAATGAGCCTACCAAGGTAACAGACGCACTTCAAGACCCGGATTGGGTAATAGCGATGCATGATGAAATTCCATCAATTCGAACGTCTTCAAGTGTGGACCTTAGTACCCCGTCCGCATGGGAAAACAATTGTCGGAACTAAATGGGTATTCAGAAACAAGAAGAATGAAGATGGTGAAGTGATCTGGAACAAAGCAAGGCTAGTTGCGAAGGGATACAATCAAAAGGAAGGCATCGACTACGACGAGGCATATGGTCATGTTGCCCGAATCGAAGCTATCCGCCTTCTTTTAGCTTATGCGGCTCACAAAGACTTCAAAGTCTATCAAATGGATGTTAAGACCGCCTTTCTCAACGGCGTTTTAAAAGAAGAAGTCTCTGTCGCTCAGCCGGAAGGTTTTGTCGATCAAGAACATCTCGATCACGTCTATCGTTTGGACAAAGCTCTCTATGGAATAAAACAAGCCCCTCGTGCTTGGTACGATGTCCTGAGTGAATTCCTCGTGAAGTCTGGATTCATACGGGGAACGATAGACACAACCATCTTCATCAAATGGCAAGACAAAGATCTGATGGTCGTCCAAGTATATGTCGACGACATCATCTTCGGATCAACTAATCTACGGCTTTGCACGAAGTTTGGAGATCTAATGACAAGCAAGTTTGAGATGAGTCACATGGGAGAGATGCAGTTCTTCTTAGGACTACAAGTCAGGCAACTCGAAGATGGGATTTTCATCAGTCAGACAAAATACATCAAGGATATTCGGAAGAAATTCCATCAAGATCAGAGCAAGCCTCTCAGCACTCCTATGTCACCAAGCTGCAAGTTGGATGCTGATCCCTCTGGAAATCGATCGACATCACGCTGTATCGCAGCATCATTGGATCTCTTCTCTACCTCACCTCAAGCCGGCGGGTATCATGTTTGCCACCTGTTTATGTGCCCGTTTTCAAGTCGATCCCAAAGAATCCCATATGCTCGCGGTTAAAAGGATTCTACGTTACCTTAAGGGAACTTCTACCCTTGGACTATGGTATCCAAAGGGTATGAATTTCAAACTTATCGGCTATACTGACGCTGATTAAGGTTGCCGAATGGACAGGAAAAGCACGTCCGGTGGCGCTCAATTTCTAGGCAAAAAGCTGGTCTGCTGGTCATCCAAAAAGCAGAACTGTGTCAACTTCGACGGCCGAAGCGGAATACGTGGCTGCCGCCAGTTGTTGATCCCAGATGCTGTGGATGCGGACTCAGCTTCGCGACTATGGGTACATTTTAAATAATATACCCAGGGATAGTCAAAGTGCCATCGCTATCACTTGCAATCCTGCACGCACAAAACACATAGACATTAGATATCACTTTATCAAAGATCATGTAGAAAAAGGCACCATAGATATGTATTTCGTGAACACGGAGTACCAACTAGCTGACATTTTCACCAAGGAATCGGATGAATAACGATTTCAATTCCTTGTCGGAAAATTAGGCATGTTGAATCTTCCGTAATATGTGCTTTACCTGATCTTCTGTGCTACTAAATGTTCTATGCTATGTGTTTTCTTTGCTTATTTGCTTTATCTTGCGTGAAATAAATAATTTTAAAAAAATAAATAAATAAATAATAAAAAAAATTAATAATAAAATAATTCAAAAACATTATAAATATATATAATTCTGGGGGATGACGAAATCCTTTAGGATGCTTTGATCTGAAGTCACTTAGAATTTTACCCCGACATGCGATCGATTTCATTGCTTAATTTTGTCAGTCTAAGTCGCATTCTTGTGTCTAAAGGTCATTAGGTTGCTCCACTAGACACAAAGCCACTATACATATGTGAGGATTCTAGCCTTGTTATTTTCCTTTCTTTGGATCTATTTCTCGAGTGAGTCACACATCGATTACTTGTCTTAACTAGTGATACTTGGCTTCATACCCACCTTGCCTTAGATCGTTAGGAAAATGATAAGGGCGCTTAGGTTATTCCTCACTCGGCCTTATAAAATTTTTCCCTCACATTATCCCTTAGTCATCCACTTTGAGCCATATCCGATGTCCTTTTCTTCCTTTGAATCCCATTCCTAGCCTTCAACCGTATTCTATACTCTTCGGACGGTTGTTAAAACGAGAAAACGTGGGGGAGAAAACAAAAGAAAAGGGGTATGATGACAAAAGAAGGCATTGCTCAACGCGCAAAAATCAGACCAAAGGAACATGCCTTTCGACTATCTCTTAGAAGGTGGCATGGATCCTTCTGTGAACTTCTCCAACGTTAATCTCGTACGCTCGTCAGAACGGCTGGAAAGAGGAGCACCACGAAGTGAACTTCTCCAACGATAATCCGGTCTTATATCGGGAAACGATAAGAGGAGCGCAGCCTTGGGTACGAGTTCCATAACCGTGAACTTTTCCAAAAAGATAATCTCTGAAACCTCTCTAAGGATTAAGATAAGAGGAACACGGTATCGACTCGAGAACCAACAAGAAGAACTTCGCCTACGATAATCTCCTATAGCCTCGTGGAGAAGCGGAGCTTCAGTTTGAGCATAGCATAAAAAGGGATAGTTCTTACAAGAAAAAGAGGGAGAAAAGATTGAAAAAAAAAAGAAAGACCCCCCCAAAAAAAGGAGACGGACGTATAAATGGAAGATGACGAAGAGATAAGCTCACTTTCCTCTAAATTCATTCCCTTCTTAGTCCTAGCTAAACGATAACCCTTACAACCCTTTGATTCCAATCGACGGTCTCTCGCTTAAGTGAAATGATTAAAAATGCCTCGATCACAGGTAAATTGACTTAAAATTGCTTGTGATGACTTGACTGATATAAATATAAGAATCCCAAGTTAGAAATAATTGAGTGCAAGAGCGAACCGAGTGAGAGTTGTCGAAATGGACCAGTCTATGAACTTAGGACTTTAGTTTGACGACATGACTTGACGGCATTTTCTTCTTTCAAATGTCTCGTAAAATTTTAGGTGTAACGATTGATCGAAGCAAAATAATCTGACCCCATACTATAATAATAGTAATATATTGAAAAAAATCGTGAAAGGAAAAATTTCGCACATTCTGACATGAAATATTATGTTTCATATGCGTTGAATTGAATAAATGCGAATTTATTTTGTTATCGCACATTCTAAATGTAATTTTAGATTGCATTGGTACTGAATTGTTTAAACGCGATAAATTTTTCATTGCTCTTACCGTCACACAATATCTTAAGTACATGTTTTTGGGGACCATGTATTGTGTGTTATATGCTCGTGACTTGAATTGATTTCATATGCTTGCATGTTTAGTCAATTCTTGTACATTATTTGAGGGGGAGCAAATATAAAAATCGTGCAGTAGCTCCAAATATTTTTGCTGTTTTTCTCTAAGTATTTCAGATTTCTTCAAACAAAATAAAGGAGTGAGACGTCGACATTACAAGACACGGAGCTATTGTCACAGACCAAATATTTCAAAGAAAAACATGCCAAAAATAATTGTTGATTAACTCTGTTATTTCTAACGTTTTTTTCTAAGTGGTACAGATTTTTTTTTCTGCCAGGGAGCTAGACGTTACTACACAGAAAATCCAGGGAGTTAATTGCATTTATTTTAATTCTGAGGGGGAGCTTTACAATGTGATTTTATTTGAAATAGGGATCAATCTGAAAATTTTAGAAGTACTTACAATCGAGAAATTGGATATAAGAACTAATTGGCAATCGTATGTTTCTCGATCGTAAACAGGGTTGGGAACGATTTTGATTGGCCGAGATAATTTGCTATCGAGAAATTGAATTGAAGAGAAATTTTCGAATCAATATTTCTCGAGCGCAAATAGTAATGGGCCTGATCCATTTAATCGCAAAACGTCCAACGCAAACCCAACATTGACTTACAACGAGTTAATAAAAGTTCACTTTTTGTCAGTCGAAAAACTTTATCTCACGCAAACCTAAATCGCAAAAATTTCTCTCTCGAAAAACTTTCACAGACAGTTCAAATCTCTCACAAACCTTTCGATTTTCAATATCAAATTGTCTGTTTAAGGTAGAAATGAGATTCATTTGACATTTGCGTGCGATTTAACTCCATTAGCATCTGTATTTTATAGTTTTTCACATGATTAGGATCAGATTCTTGACTGTTCTTCAAACTGACAAAACCGTATACTATTTTATAGTGATTTAGGCATGTTTACGGGTTCAATCTGGGTTAATGCCTGCACTTAAGATAGCTTCGATGTTTTCTATGAATCTGGTAGTTTAAACTTTCGTAAAATCTGCATCTTAGACCACTAAGTCGAGTTTTGAAAGAAACTGGGTATTTGAATGTTTGAAGCCATCGAAGAACTTTGTCGATCGCAAAGAGTCTTAACCGAATTCCGATTCAATTGAGATACTGTTTGTATCGAATTAGTTTTAGATCGCTAAATTCTGATTAGTCGCTAAGAAGGAAGATTTTGATCGAAAAATCACTTACCGTCGAGAAATCTAATTAGGATTTTCTGCGAGCGAAAAATTTAAGCGTTGAATAGACAATTTAGATGCAAATTATATCGAGCGTAAAACCTACTAGCGCAAAATAGAATTTTCGATTTCATTTTATTTCGGTCGCAAAAATTTAGCAGCGAAAAATTAATTTTTCAACACATAATTTTTCGATTGTAAAATTCGCAGCTTAGGATTTAATTGATCGAAAAATTTCTCAACAATCGACTTAGTTTTTCATTGACTAATTTCTCGATAGAAAAATAACGCAGCGAAAATTTTACTTAAGATCGAAAATCACGTACCGCTCGAAAATTTCAAATCGAAAAATTTTATTCAATCGGAGAAAATTTTTCGATAGTAAATTTACCTGAGAAATAATTTCTCTATCGTAAAATTGATCGGCTACAGTCTCACGATTCCAACTTCAACGCTTAGAATATTTTTTTAAGTCTTTTACACTGTAGCGAAAATTAGCGAGTAAAATTTTCTCGATCACAAAACTAAACGGAGTTATTTCAATTGAAATCAATGTATAGGAAATCAATTTGAAAACCAAATTTATCGAGCGAAAAATATCTCGGCATGAACATTGACATTTCCCGCGATCAAATACTTAGAAAAATTTCGAACTCTTTTCACGCGTTACATGTTTAATTCGAAATTACAATCATGCCATTACATTTTTCAAAAACAATCATACTATATGCATACTACACGATTTCAATTCAAAATTCATCAAACATGTCATGACATGATACAATATTATAGTTTGATTAAATTAAATCAATTTTCGACTAAAATTAAATTTTGAACTAATGAACTTTTTATATCTTTTATGCTTCAGATGGATCACTACCTACAATACAATCACATATACGACCACAACTTGTATCTGAGCACCTTTCGGTGTCCAGACGAGATCATTGTCTCTATCCTGCAAGGCCAACCCATCTGGCATGCATTGACGGTTACCGCATCGGTGCCAATGGTCTATCTCCAGCAATTCTGGGGATGTATACAAGGAGCAGTGGAATGGAGCATTCTCCTTCTCAACCATAATTGGGACGCGGCACATACATATGGACAAGAACCGGTTCGGGATGATTCTGGACTTGCCATACAGCGGAAACTACGACCTGCTCCCATCAGACGCAGAAATAGTGCATGATTTCATGCAGATGGGATATCAACAGCAGCTCACCAAGCTAGCTCAGGTTCAGAGCAGCGGTATCCCTCATCCGTGGAAGACACTGTTTGGGATTATGAACAAGTGTTTATCGCCCAAACATGCCGGCTTAGACAAGGGCAATGGCAACATACTGGGGATCTTTCACGGACTCGCATTCTCCATAAATTACGATTTCATGCAGCTGATCTGGAATGATCTTGCAGACCAGATTCGGCAAAAGGAGAATCGGAGATCGAAGAATGTGCCCTACGCTCGGTGGTTTAATGTAATCATCAAGGAATTCATGGAAATGCACGAGTCCATCCCTCGTCTACCTCCTGGAGGAAATTATCAACCACCCAAGCTCAAATTCTTTCACAATCCACGGCTCACGGACTTGGACCAACCGTCGATGCCGATTCCTTTTGAGCTTCTACGTCTCGCTGACCCCAGAGGAGACGCATACCGAATGTGCTGCCGGGAGAATCACCTCATCGAGGAGATGATTCGAGGGCCCCCGACAGCTTTTGGAGATAGCCTTGAGGACACGATGATTGATGACGTCGCTCAGGAGCTTGAACAGGAGCCCCCTCTGGTCGAAGTGCAAATGCTCGACGTGGATGATACACTAATAGACGTCGTGGCTACTGAGATGGCGCTCGAGGCTCCTGAACACGAACTTCAAGTGGAAGTGCCCGTACATGGTGCTTGAAGAGCCTATCGAGGAGGCTCCTCTACAAGAAGCACAGCCCGAGGTTGAAATGGGGCAAAGCTCGCTTCCACGGTGACAGATCAGGCTCCTGGGACATAGATCGTGACCTCACTCCTCACACAGCTACCCCATCCGACACAGAGTCAGGTGAGGAGATTAGCTTGATAAGACGGACTCCCAGACGACTCAGTATATAAATGGAGTCCCTGTTCCCCGCCATCACCACCGCACCAGATACCATGCTGACCAGTTCTAGAAGTGTTGTCGGCACTTCTTCGCTCAATCTTGAGCCGCAACCAAATTTACCGGTGTCTGGTTCGCAGGCCCAACCCGAGCCTGCCATAACACCCATAGAGGAGAATCTTCAAGATTCGACTCGAGGATTGGGTGGAAGTCTCATACAGTCACAAGCTCAAGTGACTGTAAGCCAACCTGAGCAGCCGGTGTGCTCAAGGGTTGATAACAAGCGACATCAGTCGTCCTGGAACATCCAAGGAGGCGTCCGCACCATTTGTGACGAACGAGCAATTCCAAACCGCTCTCACTACCGCTGTACAATCCATGGAAGACAAGATCATGGAGAGAGTATGATCGCGTGCGTGCATATTTAAATAAAGGTTCGTGCGAGTACGTCAAGTAATAATTAAAACGAATATATTATAACTAGAATCACGCGCGATAGGCAGTGGACCTATCGTTTGTAATATAGCTATAGTGAATATCCGAGTATCGAACACGAGGAATAAATTGAATACTAGTATTGACCTATCGTCTCGATATTTAGCCTAAATAAAATGGTGAGATTTGTTTATACTACAACTAATTTAATAGAGCACTTAAGGATTTGACGAGTAAGATAGTACAACTAAAAATAATACGAGTGATTTAAGATGACAAATATGTGTTTGGGGTTCTAATCCCGCTGGACGCTGTCGGCTAAAGCTACGGAATATCGTTCCTAAGTGAAAATCGACTAAATCGCGGTAACTTTCTACCCACTCACGGATTTGCTGTCGCCCTAAACGTTCGTGGGAATCTAAGATCGTTAATTACCAAATGGCGAGGATAGTAGTATTTGCTGTCGCCCTATACTCGAATCCTAACGTCTATGAACGGCCTAATCGTTATTTAGCTGTCGCCCTAAACGATGTACCGCACATTCGTATCAACACATAGACATATTGAGACAAAGAAGCAATATCATAGAACGATAAAAAGTCGAATACACGTGTTCACGATTATCCTACGCCTTATCTACGACATAACCCAACGTTCATCTATTCCCAAACACACAAGAGGACTAGCTACTCATATTGAACGTCACAACAACGAGATTTAAGGGAAACGAGGATAGAAAACTCATAAAAACTTCCCTAAGAAGTGAATATGGCGTTTTCGAGGTGGAGCTCTCGTTCCTCGATCGTTTGGGCGTAGCTTCGTTGTTGGATCGTCCCTTGAGCTTTTCCGAATCACGGGACTGCTTCTAGTGTTCTTCCTTCTCTTCTTTCCTCTCAGTTTTCGTCCCTCTGAAGTTGTTTTTCAGTTCTAAGGTGCCTCCCCTTTTTATGCTTCGAAAATGGGCTAAAACCCTGAATTTTGGCATGTTCACGGCCTCTTAATGGGCCCTCACGGCCGTGACGGCGGCTCAAAACCCTATATCTTGACTTCTGGCATGCGTCACGGCCTCGTGCAACACTCTTCACGGCCGTGAAAGCGGCTTAAACCCTAAATCTTGACTTCTCTGGCACAGGTCACGGCCTCTTGCACTGTCATTCACGGCCGTGAATCAGTGGATTTTTCCTTCGTTGAACTCTCTGCCTTGATTCACGGCTTGTTGCATAAGGCTTCACGGCCGTGAATTAACCTTACCAACTCTCTGCCGTAGTTCACGGCCTCTTGCAAGGAATTTCACGGCCGTGACATATTCCTTGAACTCTCTGTCCACATTCACGGCTTCGTACATCAGGGTTCACGGCCGTGACACTGAAGGCTTATGTCTCTTACGTCACTGCCCACGTTCACGGCCTCTTGCGAGGTTATTCACGGCCGTGACTAATGGCTGGCAGCTTCATACTTCGCCGTTTTTGCGTCGTTTTCGCCTCGTTTTCGTTCCTTTACGCTTGATAACCGTTCGAAGGTCCTACAATATTTAAATGGGTGTAAATAAAGCCATAAAATGCATGGAATGACCAATAATTTCTTATTATAACCCAAATAAACGTAACAATAAACGTATTAAAAATACGTTTATCAAACCTCCCCACACTTAAGCTTTTGCTTGTCCTCAAGCAAATTAGAATCAACAAAGGGTAACAACATAGTGGCATGGCCATTCACAATTCACCAACGCAGATGAAAAGCACAAAATGAAATCAAGCAAGCAATTATAGACACTGCAACAATAATCAGCACTTATCGACACGAATTTCCTTAGCACTATCAATCGAGATCCACACCTCACAGGGATTCACTCAAATCACTCAGTGTATAGGCTAATAAATCGGTGAATCACTCAATTCATGCAATAATAAAGTCTAACCCATATGCTTGCAAGTCAATCGCACGTCCACTACTTAAAGCAGTTAACATGAATCGGAAGGTCTTTTTGGGTTAAATGGGTTCAGATAGGAATGAATTGGTAATGGGATCACAAATGAGTAGCAGTCATGTCGGTCTTCATGTCATTGTCGAAAGTGCGCCAGGATCACATGTCATTGTCGAAAGTGCGCCAGGATCAACCCTTTTGATTACGCCGTCTTCGTATTTCTCTTATTTCTGCTGCGTTCCACTAAGCCTTTCTTCTTCCAAATCTCGAAATAAGAAATGATGTGGAATTCACGAGACTGGAAGATTATCGAAGGAAAGGTTCTTTTTCTTACTTTTCGCAACAGCTCATCCTCTTCTTGCTTCAGTTTCCCAGCAGCCACACCATTTCTTCTCTCTTTTTTTTTTCTTTCTTTCTTTTCCTTTTTTTTCGCTTTTTCGAATACCCTTTCGCATTGCGGTGCGGTGCCCTTACGCCAACTCCTTGTGAGTTAAAACTTGTTGAAGAAGGGGTTCTTGACTGCTTTCGGCGTTGTCTTGAGCCGTCATCCGATTACGCTTTTCGACTTTGACATTCGACTTTCAGTTCTGCTTAACTCGGGTTCAGATGATCTCTGGAGGCTGATTTAGGTTAGTGGCTTATGATATATGAAGTGTAAGAAATAAAAAGGCTTAGGCTCAAAGTGGCTAACTACGGTGATCAGTCGCGGTAGGGAACTTTGGCCGTGGACTTATTCCTAATGCCTTCGTCATATTCATACAAAACATACTATAAGTAATTTCAATGCGTATCAAACTAGCAAGTTCTAGAGAGACGTAAATTATGCACTACTCACACAAACAAGAAAATTGAGCAAAAGCTCGTCAGCTCAAACTCTCACAACGGAACATGGGTTATGTGTGAATCTCTCAAAGTAGCACTATATATATTCATGCTGAAAAGATTAAATAACTGATGCATGTCTTTATCGCTCACTAGACTCCCTAATATGCAATCCACTTTGTGATGAACACAAACAATCATGCCAGACTTCTTTAAATTCGAAAACCACAGCGCATCATAAAAATTGTCACGTAAATTTTTCACAAAATTCCAACAAAATTCCCCCTCCCCACACTTAAGATGCACGTTGTCCTCAACGTGTAAAATAAATAAAAGGAAGGTAAAAGAACGTGACTCCCCTGAAAAGAAAATGGCGTGGTCCGGCCTGGAGCAGTTGATGTAGTTGAGCATGGTTGTTGCACCTGAGTTTGAAATATTTTGAGTCGTAGTTTGAAGTCGTGTCACGTTTCCTGAAAACACTCAAAAGAAAATTAAACGCACGATGGAAATAGAAAGTAAAACAAGTCATAATCATCAAAAGTGTCTGGATGACTAGACCAAACACACAAAGTGTTCTACAAAAGAAACATCCCAAAGGAAATCAATCGGAACTAAGGTGGTGGTGGTGATGGCTGCCGAGGGCGAAGGAACGCCAGTGACTCCTGTGATCGCCTGACTGCGTCGTCCATGGCTTTCAGGGCCTGCTCGTATCGCTGTTGCTCTTCGCGGTAGCGTCGGTGGGCTTCCTCATTTCGACGCTCGTACTCGTCCTGGCGGCGCCGTGTCTCCTCGTCGCGTCGAATGGCCTCCTCATGGTAGCGTAACATGTCCTCGCGCAGTGTGTGAAGGTCGGCGGCTGAGGCAAAAGGAGCAACCCCTGATGATTCGCCCTCGTGATAGCCGGAGGAATAGGAAGGCCCGACAGTGTTTGTATCAACTGGAACTGGTCCCGGATCTTCGACATCCAGTGGCTGAGGGAATGTGTCGCGCAGGTCCGTCTGTCCACGGTAGACTGCATGCCAGATTAGACCTTGTTGGAGTGGGACCAGGTGGGGGCTATTATCAGCATCTTCATCTTTAGAAGCATGTCCTCGTTCAACGGATTTCGCCCACCCACGATCTCCATCTCCGGTGGAGTTGTTGGCCACATGTTGAGCCCCTTGACAACCTTTGTAACAAATGGCCCAACTGCAAGCTTCCCTCTACTACGAACATCTGCCTGGGCGCTAAAGGCGTGGGCCATGGCCATTCCCAAATGCACCTGGTGGCCGCGATGCATCCGTGATAAGTAGAACAAATCACGAAGGCCAATCGCGCTATGCGAGTCGCCCCGTGGTGTGAGCGATGTCGACAGTAGGCGTTGGATATAGCGCATCCCCGGGCTCCTTAGCAAGGAAGCCTTCGACGTTTTCACGCTGAAGTTTGGTTCGCCAGGCCGCACGAGTTCAGCCCAGTATGCCTGTCGCTCCGTCAGGTTCTGCAAGTAGTCCTTGTAGTTCACCTTCGCATGCGGCTCGTCGGGTGCTGAATATGGAACTATAAGACCAAGTGCTGTGCAGATGTCGTCTTCGTCAACGGTTCTTTCCACATTGAACGCCCTAAATTTCACCCCCCCGCGCGTATTCGTCATAGGAAAACGTCGACAGGAACTCTAGAGTTAGTTCCTTGTAAGTTGGCTCGTCAATATGGAAGAAGTCGAGGTAGCCGCTGCACGAGAGGTAGTTGGCAACTTGCTGGTCGAAATGATGTTTTGCCAGTGTGTTGTGGTCGATTTGATCTGTGGGTATAAACTGCATGTCTTTGAGCTTGTCGTAGCGCCGCTTGTGTGTTTCATCTTCAAATTGTTTCATAAAAGCTAATAACGAAAGTGCGTCCGCGCCTCGCCTTGAACGTACTGGCGAGCGGGAAGATGGATCACGTAAAGCAGATGAACGGGTTCGACCCATAGTACCTAGAAATCCAAAAGTGAGTTGGCGGAAAGAAGATAAGCAACACAGCTCGACTCGACCAACATAGCAACAAAATAGACATTTCGTAAACAAGAACATAAGAAAAGTACAATGCGGCATTTTGTCGAACAAGTAGCGGGTAAGCCAAAATATTGCATTCCAAGCTTGAAAATCGACCAACCAAATACCTTAGACTTCATAGGATGAATTACAGCTCAAAAACACATTAAAGTAACGATGTCGCCATGAATTCACAGACATCCCACAGTTTGAAATTTAAGGTTCATCATTTAATCATCACAATAAACGAAATCATCAAATTAAGCAATCCCATAGTAGTCATAACAAGTATAAACTGAGACGAAGCATATTCGTAGCCAAAACGAGCAAAATTTGAAGAATCCCCAAATTAGAACAAACTAGGGTTGAGAAGAAATCATACCGTTCGGTTGATGAGGTAGGTGATGTATGTGATGTCTTGTGTTGAGCACGTTAACTCAATGTCTTCTTTATATATATATATTTTTTTAATTTTTTTTTAAGCAAAAACACAGTCACGTCCATGAAATAATATTCAAAGGCTGTGACACAAAATAGAAAGCTCACCAAAAGATATAACGGCTGTGAAGTGTGACTAAAACTGGCCGTGACTTGAAACAGAGGACTTAGCCTAATGATGTCGTGACCGTGAGTATGAGTTATAGACCGTGAAAGCTTAAACATTTTTATTTCTTTTTATTTTTATTATTATTATTATTATTATTCTTTTTTTTAAATATATATATATATATTTTTTTTACATATAATTATTTCTTTTTAGTAAATATATATATATTTTTTTCATTGTTTTATTAATATATATATTTATTTGTTTTTAATTTTTGTACTAATTTGTTTTTCTCTTTTTTTTCACTTTTTTTTATATTTTATTTTTTTTCATTTATTTACTTTATATATTTAATTTTTTTATTATTTAATATTATTATATATATATTTTTCATATTCTTTTATTTTATTTGTATTATTATTTTATATTATTAATATATATATATTTTTAATTATTTTTTTTTTTTTTAATAACCCATGACAGTCACGGCCGTGAATACTCAACCACGAGCCGTGACTGGCGGCAGTGGACTTTGTCTCTCTTGTTCACGGCCGTGAGCGTTAAGGCCACAGACCGTGAGACGTGGCAGTGCGTATTGTCGCGCCATGTCGCGGCCGTGACTCATGAGTCATGGGCCGTGACTGTATACTATTAATTTTTTTTTTTAAATTTCCCGCTTGTGCTCACAGCCGTGAGGTATACGCCTCTGGCCGTGACTTGAGGCAGTGAGGGAAGTGCATTGTGATAGTAACATTCATGGCCGTGAGTGCATAAGCACATAGCCGTGAATGGAGGCAGTGGCCGTTGTGTGCGAAGTCGCGGCCGTGACTCAGTAGTTATTGTCCGTGACTGAATTTTTTTTTTTTATTTATTATTATTATTGTTATTATTATTATTATTGAAAATATATTTTAACTATGATTGACACGCAATCAACGAATTTTTCGAGAACGATTGGCGCAAGGAAAAATCTGATAATCGACAAAAGAAATATCACTTTCTCGCGCGGCGTCAGATCATCCAAGTCAAAAATTCGTCTGTATCATTTATGTGATTTGCTGATATGACAATGATATTTTTGTGCCGTTCATGCCTATAAATAGACAGTGGTTGAACAACACAATAGCATCATCTACCATAAACCCACGTCTTCAACAATCTTATTTTCAGTATTTAGGTTAGCTAGCCACGATGTTTTGGGGACAACAACAAGATCGTGAGAATGAGAGTGAAGAGTATGCAAGGATTCGTCGTAATTTAGATATGCTATCACTTTACCTTGTTCTTCTTTTGGGTTTGTTTGGAGTTTTACTTGCTTTCGTGTGTTGGGTTATCACAAGGTGCACTTGTGTGTAACAGCCCTTATGAAGCAAAATAAACTATTGTTCTGTCTGTTATTCGCAGTTTTATTTTGCTTTTGTGTTAGACCTTCACACGTTGTAATGGTGTTGTAACCATCTTTTATGAAATAAAACTATCGTTCCTATCTCGTCTCTAGATTCTGCGTTGTACCCATCCTCAATATTCGCAATAAATTTATTATTAATTAAAATTTTAATGTTGTTATTTTTATTATAGTTTTATTTAATTTATATGTAGTTTTAGATTAATTTTTTTTATATTAATTTTTTTTAATTAATTTTTTAGTTTTTTTTATAATATATTTTTTATATATTGTAATGCCTAAAACATAAAAGAAAATACCTGGGTTGCCTCCCAAGAAGCGCTTCTTTAACGTCTTGAGCTGGACGTAGTTGAGCGAGTCTTCAAGGTGGTTTGGAAAAACGGTTGGAGGGGACTGTCATCGGTTGTTTTGGACCGCCCTCGGGAAAATCGCAACTGAAATGGTTTGGCTGCCGCTCAAACTCTAAAAGCGGTGGTCCGTCGATCAAACGCATCTCTTTGTGCTCCTCTTTGCTTCCCTCGATTATCCTCGTGTCTTTCTTCTCGATAACCTGCAATAAACTTGAAAAAGACATAGAAGAATTTTGATCAATAAAATCAGGATAGGAATAATTATTTTCATGCTTGCTGATATCATCATTCTTAGTTTCCGCCATGCAAAATGTTACTTTCTCTCCATCTATAGTAAACGTCAAGCTGCCGTTTTTAACATCTATCATGGTTTCTCCAGTGGCTAAAAATGGTCTCCCTAAGATCAAAGGTACATTCTCATCTTCCTTCATATCAAGAATAACAAAATCCACTGGAATAATAAAGTTATTAACCTTGACTAACACATCCTCTATAATACCCCTAGGTTACGTAATAGATCTATCCGCTAGTTGTATACTCATCCTAATGGGTTTGGGTTCACCTAAACCAAGCTTCTTAAACATAGAATAAGGCATCAAATTAATACTAGCACCTAAATCAACAAATGCCTTATGAATATATAAATTTCCTATAAGACAAGGTATAGTGAAACTCCCTGGATCCTTTAGCTTCTTCGGGATATTCATTTGCACGACGGCAGATCACTCCCCTCGAAGACAATTAGCAGCAACATCTTCGAGCTTGCGTTTGTTCGTGAGTAAGTCCTTGAGGTATTTCACACATCGAGGTATCTGTGCAAGGACTTCGACGAGCGGTAAGTTAATATGTAGTTGCTTGAAAAGAGAAAGAAATTTACCGAACTCGTCGTCAACAATATACTTCTTTTGGTTGAAACGCCTTGACAGACGGTGTAGTCACGACCTCCATCTCCTTGTCGACTTTCTCTTCCTCGACACGATTAATCGGCTTCACTTCCTTCTTGGCGCGTTGTTCCTCTAGGTACGTACCAAATGAGTCGTCAGTCATCGCCTTTGTTAACCTAGCCGGATATGGAATCTTCGGTGTGTAAGAATTGACTGGTGGTCTCGGAGCAATCCCCTCTTCCTTTTCTTTTCCATGCGCGTTCTCCTTCTTTTCGGGTTCGACCTCCTCCTTTTCAGGATCGACCTCCCTCAACTGAGCTGGATATGGAATCTTCGGCTGGTACGGCTTCACGAATGGTCGCGTATTTCCTTTGTCAGCCTTGACCTTCTCGACATCGTTGCCTTTGCTTTCCTCCGATTTTAGCTCGTCGTGGTCTCGAAATCTGTTATCTCCTTTGAATTCTGCTTGGCGGGTACTTCTTGCAATTCTCTCTCGCTTATCAGGGTTACCGCGTTGCAATACTCCTTAGGGTTTGGCTCGGTGTAGCTCGGGAGTGATCCTTGATTTCGTCCTGCCAGTTGCTTTGCTAACTGGCCCACTTGCTGCTCCAATTTCTTGATAGAGGCGTCGGTGTTCTGGGCACGTACTTCTATGTACTCCTCTATCTTATTCATTCGACTCTCGTGGGCTTGAGTGGTGTTGCTGAAGTTTGTGAGGAGCGTCTTCATCATATCCTTCATCTCCCGCATATCATCGGATCCCGACCTTGCAGACGCGTTCTGATACGGACGTGATGTTCCTCCTTGGAAACCAGATGGTCTAGGTTGAAATCCTGGTGGCCCCTGCCCATGGTGGGGTTTTGGTTCCCATACGCCAGATTTGGATGTGCTCGAGGTTGAAAACTCTGCTGGCCTTGGTAATTCCCTATATAGTCCACGTGCTCCAATGATTGCCCCGTATACGGCTTCTGAGGTGATGGGCTTGTCATCACGGCATGTACTGGCTGTGTTTGCCCCGCCTTTGGAAGTAATGTGTTGATCACCATCTGAAGCTGGGAATTGGTGGCTGCAATCTGTTGTTGCAATGCCTCGAACTTGGCATTTGTAACAGTCTCCTCGCTCACCCCAAACACTCCTGGAGTCTTTATCCTCGTATTGCCTCTCATGAAGCTGTTCCTCGAGTAGTCTTCGATTAAATTCCAGGCTTCTGTGGCATTGAGCTTCACGAGCCCTCCTCCCGCGGCTCCGTCTAACATATGAACTGTTTGATCATTGAGGCCTTCGACATCCCGTGTTGTGGGCATTTCTTCAATAAGGATTTGTATCGCT
>JAPQWV010001949.1:0-68222 GCA_027422505.1 Craterostigma plantagineum | reverse complement strand
CCGATTACTGGCCGACTCTCAAAATCTGCCGACAGGTGATTTACAGACTACAAATTGTAGTCGGTACGTAGTCGGTAGAAGCTGTACCGACTAGTATACGGGGTTAGCCGACTACAATGTGTAGTCATTAGTGGCGTTTTATTTTTTGTGGATGTGATTCATTCATATTGATCTTGAATGCTTGTAATTCACTAGGTACAAGTTAGTCTGGTGCTTAGGTCATCTCCAACCATTCCTCTACGAACATATGATTAATTTAAGCTATGTTAATTACGTACACCATGCATTTCTTTTTGTGTGGTATGCTGTTAGTACTTTAGTAGGGTCACGAAATTCATGTGGTCCGTATCTCTAGTGTGACTCGAGGTTATTGGGGCGGAAAATTTCCTAAAGGAGGGACGGGATTCGCGTACTCATCCCCGTCCCTCTTTCAATTAGAACGAAACGAAAAAACTCTCACCGAGTAAAACCTAAAATGTTATATAACATTTCTACAATTTTTTAAAAACACGTTTGTTGTCTATTGTATTTTAATATGCGTCTTGTAGAAATTCATTTATTTGATCATGAAATTTCGTTAATCATATACTCATTTTTATGCTGTTAATTATGTTTTATTCTCTTGGTGCAAAAACATTATTAGGATATGCGAAAATTCCTGATAATTATTTGCCCGAAAAATGACGATAATAAATAAAAGAGACGAAAATAAATTTGAAAGTGAACACGAGATTTTGCGGTTCGGTCTGAATGACCTACGTCCACGGGCAGGAGGGTAGAACTTCTTTGTTATGTGGAGTGATTACAGACACGTACACTGACGTGATGCAAAAGCTGATACAACAATATTAGGAGTAGGCTAAACAAGAAAATAATCAGAGGAGAAGATCTGTGTTGTGGTGGTATTTTTTCCTTCGCTCCATCGCTGTTATTTATAGGCAAAGGTTTTTCCGCGTACTTGCATGTGAACTAAAGCAGCACATCATTTCACCTTGCACTTGCGTAGCCGAAATAAGAACTGATATTCATAGCACTTAATTTTCACGTGGCCGTCCATATCGTTGAATGGTCAAAAGCCATTCTTTATTGTGCCAATCGAGGTCACCTAACATATCTCCACGTTGACCGAGATTTCGAAATCACTCCACCTTGATGAGTAATACATTTGTCTCCTCCGACCGTAGCCCCGATGGGCTAGTTCACCAACTTTAAAACACCAATCAAATCCAAGCAATGCTTGAACTTGGAAACTGGAAGAGCCTTCGTAAACAAATCTGCAGGATTATCCTTCGTGTTGATCTAACAACTTTTTATCTGCAATGACATCACAAATAATGATACTTGACATCAATATGCTTAGTCCTTTCGTGATATCTGATCCTTAGTCAAATGAATCGCACTTTGACTATCACAGGAAAAAAACCAATAACTCCCTGATTCTGAGTTAATTCGCTGATTAACCCTTTCAACCACAAAGCTTCTTTTTGCATCAGTAATCGTCATGTATTCTACTTCAGTAGTAGATAACGCCACTACATGCTGTAGAGTAGCTTTCCAGCTAACTGGACAACCTCCGATATAAAATACATAACCAGTAAGAGATCGTCGTTTATCGAGATCACCTGCGTAGTCTGAATCGACGAAGCCAACGAGAGTATCACCGTTTCTGCCAAACTCCAAACACTTGCTTAGAGTACCCTCAAGTATCTGAAAATCCACTTCACTGCTTGCCAGTGTTCTTCTCCTGAGGTAGTCATATACCTGCTAACCACACTAACAGCCTGTGAGATATCAGGATGTGTACATACCACTGCATACATAATACTGCTGACTGCACTCGAGTAAGGAACTCATGCCATGTATGCTTCTTCCTTATCTGATGATGGTGACTGAGCAGCGCTTAGCCTAAAATGGCTAGTAAGAGGAGTGCTGACTGGTTTGGCATCGCTCATGCCAAATCTCTTCAAAACCTTTTTGAGGTAACTTTCCTGAGTCAGGTGTAACTTACCAGCTCCTATATCACGTCTAATCTCCATACCAAGAACTTCTTAACTGCTCCCAAATCTTTTATCTCAAATTTATCATTCAATAAGGCCTTCAACTGGTGAATTTCTGCAAGATTCTTAGCCGCAATGAGCATGTCATCAACATATAATAACATATAAATGAACGAACTGTCATTTAACTTCCGGAAGTAAACACAACTATCATACTTGCTCTTGGAGAAAACATGACCCAACATGAAAGAATCAAAACGTTTATACCATGTCTTGGCTTTTAATCCGTATAAGGATTTCTTCAGTAAACAAACTTGGTTTTCTTTCCTTCAACTATGAAGCCTTCAATCTGCTTCATATAAATCTGTTCATCTAAATCGCCATGTAAGAACGTTGTCTTGACGTCAAGCTGTTCTAACTCCAAATCATGCATGACAACAAATGCAAGTAATACACGAATAGAGCTATATCTAACGACGGGTGGGTATACATCATTAAAATCTACACCTTGTACCTGACTATAGCATTTCGCGACTAATCGTGTCTTATATCTTGCTTCGTCAGAACCAGATAAACCTTCTTTCTTCTGAAGACCCACTTACATCCGACTATTTTCTTTTTCTTCAGCGACGGCACAAGAATCCAAGTACCATTATTGTGCAGAGACTCCATTTCTTCATTCATCGCTACCAGCCACTTATTAGAATTTAAAATGTTTATGGCCTCCGAATAGGTAGAAGGTTCGCCGCCTCCACCTATTTCTTGCGCCACTGATAAAGCACACGAAACTATATTCACGTACCGCTGTGGTAGTCGAATCTACCTTCTCTCCCTATCTCTGGCTAAAGAATATTCCTCCTCAACGCTTTCATCTTCAACAGGATCTGATCGGGTTCTAGCTCATGCTCTTGATCTGTTGAACTCATAGCGGGTCATCTGAAGGATTTTTGTTGATCTTGAGCTCCACCTCGTTGTGTACACTATCCTTCTTTTCTTGATTAGAAGAATTAGTAGACTCTTTTGAAGGATGTAACATAGAAGACTCGTCAAATATAACATCTCTGCTAATTATAAATTTGGGTGACTTGGGATCAGGATTATATAGTCTATATCCTTTAACCCTGAAGCGTAACCGAGAAAAATACACTTTTTAGCTCTAGGCTCTAACTTTCCCTCGTTTACGTGCATATAAGATGGGCACCCAAATATTCTTAAGTTGGAGTAATCAGCAGGAGTACCTGACCATACTTCCTCAGGAGTCTTGAAATTGATCGGTGAACACGGTGAGCGGTTGACAATATAACATGTTGTGGCGATAGCTTCAGCCCAAAACTCATTTGTTAACCCAGCGTTGGAGATCACATTGAGATCTCTCTAAAAGCGTCCGGTTCATGCGCTCGGCAACACCATTTTGTTGAGCGTCATTCAAACAGTGTGATGTCGAGCAATTCCTTCGTTTCTGCAAAATTCGTTGAACTCGCTTCCATAAAATTCTAAGCCATTATCTGTCCGCAACCCTTGATCTATTTGCTTTTCAATAAAAGTTTTCCATTGTTTAAATGTTAGGAAAACATCACTCTTCTGTTTAAGAAAATAGACCCAAACTTTCCTTAAAATCAATGAAAGTCAAGATGTATCTTGCACCACCTTTGGACGGAAGGTGAGATGGACCCCATACATCAGAATGAGTATAGTCCAAAGTACCTTTCGTCTTGTGGACAGCTGGCGAATTGAAGCTGACTCGTTTCTGCTTCCCAAAAAACAATGCTCCAAAAGTCCATCTTACCAGTACTTTGACCGCAAATCGTCAAGCCTTTTTTCCCATGTTTCCAAGTTGCATGTGCCATAATCTCATGGTATCAACCTCCGGGATGTAGAAACTGCAGCGGAACCTGTAATAGTAGTTCCCTGCAAAATATATAAATTTCCAAACCTGCAAGCTTTCATCACGACAAGGGCACCTCTGGCAATTTTCAAAACTCCACCTTCACCTGAGAACCTGCACACTTGAGATTCAAGTGTGCCTAAAGAGATAAGATTTCTCTTCATATCTGAAACATGTCTGACTTCTGTGAGTGTTTCGATACGTCGCAAATCTTGATCTGAACTGTGCCTTTACCAACAACTTTACACGGAGCATCATTTCCCATTAAAACATATCCACCATCAAATTTTTCATATGTGGACGACTCCGACTTATGTGGTAAGAACAACCCGAATCTAAGATCACTCATTATCGGACCAAACAATATTTGCAGTTGCTACAAAAATAGTTTCATCGCTCTCATCAGCAGCTACACTAGCTTCGCGGGTTTATTAAATTGCTGATTATTTTTCTCCTTATTTTTAATTTAAAACAATCAGCTTTGATGTGATCCTTTCTGTTGCAAAAATTACAGACTTTATTTCTGTACCTGGATGTCGACCTTTCTTTATATCTGCTACTTTCAGCGTCTCTATGTTCTTGTCTTCCCCGTGCAAACAGGCCTTCTGCCTGCTACCACTTGTTTCTCCCATAATATCCCTGCCTATCTGTTCTTTCTATTGTAACGCGGATTTGACACTAGAATATGATATTGTGTCTTTTCCGTATATAAGCGTGTCACGAAAATATTTAAAGACGAGGGAAGGGAACACAACAATAGTATGGCCTGATCTTCGTCCGTCACTTTGACTTCTACGTTCACCAAATCAATAATGATAGAATCGAATTTATCGAGATGCGAGAGTATAGAAGTACCTTCCGTCATTTTCATACTGTATAGCTTCTGCTTTAAATAAAACCGTCTCCTTAGTCTTCATCATGTATATAGCTTTTAACGCATCCCACATACCCATGGTCGTCGTCTCCATGGCAACTTCTTGTAAAACCTCGTATGAGAGATTTAATATAATAGCAATCTGGCTTTCTTGTCCAACTCATTGAATTGAGCGTCTTTCAGTTCCATCGGTTTCTTCTTTGCGCCTTCAAGTGCCACCTTACAACCGTCTTGAATGAGTATGACCTCCATCTTGAGACTCCAAATTGCAAAGTTGACATTTCTGTCAAACTTTTCAATTGACATTTTCTTATCGTCATGGTGGCTAAAAAATAAAACAGATTGGCTCTGATACCAATTTGTTAGGATATGCGGAAATTCCCGATCACTATTTGCCCAAAAAATGACGATAATAAATAAAAGGGACGAAAATAAATTTGGACAGTGAACACGAGATTTACGTGGTTCGGTCTCAATGACCTACGTCCACGGGCCGGAGGGTAGAACTTCTTTATTATGTGGAGTGATTACAGACACAAATACAAAAGCAGCTACAACAATATTAGGATTAGGCTATACAAGAAAATAATCAAAGGAGAAGTTTGTGTTGTGGTGGTATTTTTCCCTTCGCTCCATTGCTATTATTTATAGGCACAGGTTTTGCCGCGTACTTGCATGTGAACTAAAGCAGCACATCATTTGACTTGCACTTACGTAGCCGAAATAAGAACTCATAGCACTTAATTTTCACGTGGCCGACCATATCGTTGAATGGTCAAAAGTCATTCCTTTATCATGCCAATCGAGGTCACCTAACAAAAACAAAAAGCTTCAATCATGTAAATACTTGTTTGTTCTAATTTTTTTTTTTTTTTGCATTTTATTACTTATTTAGTTGCATAATCAATCGTTTAATATTATATATGCATATGATTCGCCGTACAAACATAAAATAGAAATAACATAAAACTGAAACTGTGACAATCAATAATTATATTTGTAAGTTAGTAATAATTTATTTCTAAGAAAGAATATATTAATAAATTCAATTCATTTCTTTAATCTAAAGCAGGTGATACCGATTTTCTCTTCAATATTTGAAATTTCAAATATCAATAGAATTTGTAGTTTAAATAGAATGGACTTAGGTGATCGAGTGTAAATATATTTAAAAATATATCCTAACAAATACTCAGCCGACTAGTAAGTCGTCAATTTAGGGTTTTCTATTTAATCTTCTCCCTCCACGGCACCGATCTTCTCAAAAACAAAAAATAAAAAAAAAATTGCCGAAGCCACCATCCACCACCCTTCTACCGCTGGCGGGCGAGAAAACGGTGAAAGAAAAAACACTATTGGGTCGGGTCGAAGAAAACCCATACGATCTCCCTGAAAATATCGTCGAAGAAATCCTTCTATTCCAGTGAAAACCCTCTTGAGATTCAAAAGTCTCTCTCAAAACCATGGCGTTGGATCATTACCAGTGACAGCTTCGCCAAAGCCCACCTCGAAAAATCATTGAACGACGAATCTTTATACAAACACCGCGTTATATTCGGAGATAGGATTGTCAAACCAAGCGAGAGCGACTGTTTTTCACCCTCAATTTGAAGTAAGAAGCAAAGGACATGGCCGCCCAAGTATGTAAACTACCCACCAATCAGTCATGCTTACAGAGTTGGTTCTTGCAATGGATTGGTGTGCGTCGAGGAAAGCGTAACGAGCATCGTTCTTGGAACCCATCCACTAAAAAATTCAAGAAATTGCCTTCTTCTCGTAACTGATTGGATCGAGGTACCTGCGCCCATGGCTTTGGATACGACGAGTACAACGACGATTACAAGGTATTTTGTAGGTTTACTAACTACCACACAAAGGAACAACAACGATGATATACAGTTCGAAGAAAAACGCATGGAGGAAACTCGACGAAGAAGACCATTCTCGCGTTTCTTTCGATGGCATGGGAATACTCGCGGGAAGAGAACTCTATTGGATTGGAAAAGATTCAAACAAAAAGGCGTACGAATTCGTCCGTTTCGATCTAATAGATGAGGCGTTTGTGCCCAAAAGAGAAGAACTTCCGTGCGAACGCGGGGAAAGATTTAATGTCCATGTCGGGCGCACAATGATATGTTGGTATGCTCCTATGGATGACGGCGAATTAGCTGATGAGCAAAACGACGATGATGAATGGGTTGCAAAAGAGTACCGCAAGGCCAAGGATTGGTGGTATAAGTATGCGACGTTGACACTCGTCTTTTTTTCGACCCTTATTATTGCAGGGCGATAATAATGGCCGAGACATCTTAGGTTTCAAATTTTTCAAGTCCTTTTCATTACGCTCAAAGACGAAGGTGGTTTTTATTGGACATCTGTTGATCATACTTATTACAAGGACGAAGATCTTGACCCGCCGATTGCGTACGTCGAGTCCCTTGTCGAAGTCCACGACATGGAAGACAGCTACGAGAAGGCGATTATCTCTAAGACGACGACGTAGAGAATATATAGCATTGGAGTTGGTGTATAGAAGTTTATTTATGCATTCGAAATTCTTCTTCATGTGTGGGATGCGATTTGTTTATCATATATCCCCCTCTTAAGAAAGTAGTAATTTATAGAAGTTTATTTATGCGTTCGAAATTCTTCTTCGTCCATGCACTTATCAAGAATCGGTTTTGGATATTGGAGTTCTCAATTAAAAAATTTATCAAATGCCACATTTGTTCTGTCAATTTAGTCTATCTATTTGTAATTTAATTAATTAAATAACCTTCATATCACTTCTAAATTTTTTTTATTGTACTTATTCCCCCTACACATTATTTTTCTTTTTATGTATTTAAAACTTATATTTCATTTGAAACACTAAAAGTTATCTTAAACAATAATATTAAATATATTTACATTTTAAGCACACGCATGGGAGTTGTGCGAAAAGTAAAAGTGTTAATAGATATTGTGTTACTATTTATTGGTTGTTGGGAGCTTTAAAATTCGAATAGCATGTAAAAAATATATTGTTTTGCATAAGATCGGTTTTAATACGATTTTCAAGGAGATTAAGTCATGTTTTGACTAGTCTTGGTTATTTGAATAAGTAGCTAATCTCTTTCTAATCTAATAGTATGAGGACCATGTAAATATATATATATATATATATATACACACGTATGTAGATAACTAGATATTGCCTGTATAGTTGAGCTTTTTTCCAGACGATAAAAGTTGATAATTATCCTATTATTATAAGCAATTTCATTGAAAGAATAATGGAGGAACAAGAAACTCTTTCTGGGCGTGTCGAAGAAAACCCATATGACGATCTCCCACACGAAATCGTAGAAGAAATCCTGCTATGGCTTCCCGTGAAAACCCTCGTGAGATTTAAGTCCCTCTCAAAATCATGGCGTTCGATTATTTCCAGCGATAGTTTCGTCAAATCCCACCTTGAAAAATCATCAAAGGACAAATCTTTAGATAAGCATCGCGTTCTATTCGAAAATATGATGGTCCATGCAAGCAATTGCCTTTCGCCCTCGTTTTGGCACGAGAGACTGCTAAGCGCTACTGCTGCGTATATCGACTACCCACAAATTAAGCATTCTTATAGAGTTGGTTCTTGCAATGGGATTGTGTGCGTCGAGGAAAGCGTCAAGCACATTATATTGTGGAACCCATCCACTAAAAAGTTCAAGAAATTACCGCCCTTCTTCGACGGCCATGTTGATTGGGATCGCAGAACTTGCGCCCATGGCTTCGGCTACGGCGAGTCGAGCGACGACTACAAGGTATTTTGCATGTTCACGAAGTATCACACGAGCCAGCAGTCGACGGTGATATACAGTTCGAAGACAAACTCATGGAGAAAAGTCGAAGACGATATTCCTCCCACTCGTTTCAATCGCAGGGGAATATTCGCGGGAGGAAAGCTCTACTGGGTTGGACATAATACGAAAAAGACGTGTTCGAAATGGTCTGTTTCGATCTAGCGAAAGAGGTTTTTCTGACGGTCGACTGCCCAGAAATGACCAAGAAAGGCTTTTATTCAGCGTATGCTCTCAACGGGCATATATGCTACTCTTCACAGAGCCGTGGATGGGAAATTTATTACCACGAGGACGGCAGTTGTTGTTGGACGAGGTCTGACGACGAAGGCGAAGGAAGGCAAGTCGACCAATGGATTATGAAAGAGTATGGCGCGACGAAGGACTATTGGCATAAGTTTGCGACCTTCGATTGTCCTTATCCTATTTATCGGCCGTTGTTGGGAGGTGCTAACGGAGACATGTTAGGTTTCGGCAGTGGAAGGGGGGCCATTTTATTCAGGGGAGACGACGACGGTGGTGTTTTCGCTATGGATGTTAGGGACGAAGGTAATAAGGCCGCTCTAGAAAATCCGCTCGTGTACGTCGAGTCCCTCGTCCAAGTCCCCGACATGGAAGACAGCTACGTCGAGGCGTGTCGTTCTTATGCTTCAAATTATCCACATGTTCAAAATTATCTTTATAGATAGTCTTTGATCATGCGCGGTCGGACGTTCGATAATAGTTCTCGGGTTCAAATCTTGAATACAATATTTTTTTTTATTTTTTTTTTGCGATATAAGGGTCATCACCCTGTAAAATAAGAAAAAAGAATCCTTAAACTTAGAGCATGGCTATTTTTGAAAAATTGCTTTGGTCCAAGACATTTTTTAAAACACCCATGGATGATATTTGAATAATAATGAATCTTGACTGAGGATGGTAGATTAATCCGAAGACAATTAAATTAGCATAAAAAATAAGTTGATAAATGAAATAAAGTGATTATCATTATTATTTTCGTGATTAGTAATATGAAAAGGGCCTAATTAGCCATTATCTCTAGTCTTCATTCTCTCGCCACGCAAACGCCAGCTCGCAGACAACGAATTAAAATGAGTGAGCATTCGTTCCTTGATGTACTTTTTAGCTTCCATTTCCTTCCGTTTGATCTAGCGTTGAGCACTTGGAAACGTTGATGCTTGCTTAATCAGCCTCCGTTTCTTGATTTAATTTGCGCCATTTCTCATTTGTCCTGATTTGCTTCATCTTCTGCGTCGATTTGATTATCAGGGTTTGGAAAATTCAATAGATTCGTCGCCAGATTGACTCGCCCGGGTGGTTTGAAGGAGTCCTCCGATTTGAATGTGATGAAATTTCATCTCTTGCCTTTTTTTTTTTTTTTGAAGAAAGTCTGTATGATTTGCGCTTCAAACCTGCTGGGATTTGGTTGAATCGGAGTGTTTCGCCTTTTCTCCCCTTGATAAAAATTGCATTGCTTGTGCGTTCAAATAAATGGTTACCTTCTGACGTTTATGATTACTTTTCCTTTTAAAAGGAAGCGATTGTCTTTCTTCCCTTGTATGTTGCTCGTGCCACGTCTCACGTGTGCATGGATTGTAAGGTTGTATTGATCTTCTCTGCTGTGAATAATTTAGCTTTATTTCCAGGCTGCTCAACTGTCATCGACACTTTTCTTGAAGCATGCTCGAGGTGGTAATAAGGAGTTTGCAGGCTCAAGGTTCTTCCAATCATTTGCACTATTTGGTGCAGGTGCTTCAGGACTTCTGAGTTTGCGACTATTGCTTATGCTTCTGACGAAGCCGAGCATGGGTTGGAGAGTCCCAGCTATCCATGGCCTCATGAAGGCATCTTGAGTTCGTATGATCATGCCTCGTAAGTAATTCTTTAGCTGGCATTATCTCTCGTTGAAATTCTTTGGACTATGTTTCTAGGTTATGTAGTTCTGTGGTAATCTCTTACTAACTTGCGATTGTAATTCCGAAATTTATATTCTAATTTGTGGAACAGCATCCGTCGTGGACACCAGGTCTACCAACAAGTTTGTGCGTCGTGCCACTCCATGTCGCTATTTTCATACCGTGATCTTGTTGGTGTGGCTTACACCGAGGAGGAAACAAAGCAATTGCAGCGGAGATTGAAGTGGTTGACGGTCCAAATGACGAGGGCGAAATGTTCACTCGTGCTGGGAAGTTGAGCGATCGTTTCCCTCAGCCTTATGCTAACGAATCAGCTGCAAGATTTGCAAATGGAGGAGCGTATCCCCCAGATCTTAGTCTTATTACCAAGGTCCTTTCGTGATGCTGATCTTCATGGATCAGAAAGAGGTTTTAATGGGAACTTATGGATTAATCATTTTGACTTCATTTCCTTTCAGGCCCGCCATAATGGACAAAACTATGTTTTTGCTCTTCTAACTGGGTACCGTGATCCTCCAGCTGGTGTAACGGTAACTCTACGACCTTCTCCGTTGCTAACTCCTTGTTCCGTTAAGCATTGTAGATTTGGGAAATCAATTTTTGCAATATTGTCATAGTTGGCTCTTATGTGTACAATATGTGAACATATTATTCTGCTAAACTGATCCCCTCTCTTCTTATCTCGTGCAATCCACTGTTTCATTTCAACAGGTCATTTAGTTTTACATTGGAAATTAATCGTTGCATTTAATGCTCTGAACATAGATCCGAGAAGGGCTTCACTACAATCCTTACTTCCCTGGTGGAGCTATTGCAATGCCCAAAATGCTTAACGATGGTGCTGTTGAGTATGAAGATGGTACGCCTGCAACAGAAGCACAGGTGAGACATCCACTGGACTTTGTCTTTGTAAACTGAAATAGTTTTTTTAGTGAAGAGGAAAATACCGTTACGTTCCCTTTTTTGTCGCAGATGGGGAAAGATGTTGTATCCTTTCTGTCTTGGGCTGCTGAACCCGAAATGGAAGAGCGCAAGCTGGTAATTAACAAGAGTGAATAAACACTTCTTTTTTCTTCTTTCTATTCCTTCATGGTCTATAAACTCATTGCCTTGTGCTATCTTCTCAGATGGGTTTCAAATGGATTTTAGTACTTTCGCTTGCCCTTCTCCAAGCCGGTTACCACAGGCGCATGAAATGGTCGGTTCTCAAATCGAGGAAGTTGGTCCTCGACGTCGTCAACTGAAATTTTTCGAATTACGCTCATGCAGAAAGAACATCCCAAAAATAAGCATTTTTTTTCAGTTTCTATTGATTAACAATTTAAAGCCCAAATTGAGAGGCACAAATGCTAATTTACGGCTTTATCTTCTTTCATACTGTGATCTTTCCTGTAATAAGGTGGGATTTTGAGAGTATTTATACCCACTTTCTTTTTTAGAATGTATATTCTCATGTTCAATTTATGAGACTACATTGTACCGTTTCACCAATTTTTGGGATCAACGTAATTTTTGTTTGGTAATATTGTAGTGAGTTAGCTGCTTCTTTCTTGTCTGAGGATTGGGATTCATAACATTATATTAGTTTATACCCAATACAAAAAAACAGAGAGACATTGAGACAAGTATACTTCCTGTCTTTAACTGAATTGGATGGTGATGAACTGATGATCTCTGGTTTACTTTATTACCCAACATCACCAAAAGTCGGAATTCACCACAAACACCAACTAAATGTAATATTGATTACAAAGCACATGGGTTTTTGAAACAAATCTATGTCTCAGCTGAAACACTTCTCAGAACAACGAAAAAGGACAGACAAAATAACAGATAACGATGATGGTTGTTTTTGCCGTGCTCCGTTGTATTATTACTTCCAAAGCTTCCTGAGAGACATGTTCTTGTCTGTGTCCTTCTTCATGACCTTAGCCACAGCCATCTCAAAGTCCTCTTGAGTCACATGGACTCTCCTCTCTCTCAGTGCAAACATTCCCGCCTCCGTACAGACAGCCTGAAAAGCCAAGAAACAATTAAAAAACATATTGTGTATCATAAATGTTCAACTTCCTTTCCATGGAATTAATTAAGGGTTTCAAATTTTGGTGTTGCGGGCAAAAGAATTATAGACGCACCTTAAGTTCGGCACCAGATGCACCATTCATTTTCTCCGCAATTTTCTTTAGGTCGATCCCACGCATCAAGTTCATCTTCCTCGAGTGGATCTTCAGAATGTCAAACCGAGACTGAAACAAATTTTTGCACGTATTAACAAGGTGCTTTGCGTTGTGCATCATTATCAAAGTTAAGAGATGTATTCAAGTAGAATTGAAGAGCTCAGAGTTGTGAACATTTTGTATACGAAGGGATATGCACAAGTCATTTAGCAAAGCATATTATACCTCCTCATTGGGATTAGGAAATTCGATTTTCCTGTCTATTCTTCCAGGCCTAAGAAGGGCTTGGTCGAGAATGTCAATCCTATTAGTAGCCATTAATACCTGTATCCATGCATTAAACGGATATCTCTAGTCAATCATTCTCTTTATCAAGAATAGTATAAGTAATAGAAGGTAAAAGATGCATACTTTTATCTTGTTAGATGCTTCGAAACCATCAAGCTGATTCAGTAGCTCCAGCATAGTGCGCTGAACTTCACTGTCACCATTGCCACTGCCAGATTCCATACGAGCGGATCCTATGCTGTCGATTTCATCCATGAAGATGATTGAAGGAGCATGTTCCCTGTAAGAAGTACCATAAGTATGTAAAGAGACTGATATATGACAAATATGCAGATGTTACACCCAAAAAAAAAAAAAACTAACCTGGCCATCACAAAAAGTTCTCTGACCATTCTAGAGCCTTCACCAATATACTTCTGAACTAATTCAGATCCCGAAACACGGATAAAGGTGCAGTCGGTATGATGAGCCACTGCCCTAGCAAGCAGTGTTTTACCTGTGCCAGGGGGCCCATACAGCAGTACACCCTTTGGCAGTCAAGGATACAACAATGTTAGATTCTCATCCAACAACTGAAGCGTGGAAATAAACCAAGCGCGTATATACCTTGGGTTGCGCAATTCCAAGACTCTCGAACAACTCAGGATGTTTGATTGGAAGTTCAATCACCTCCTTTATTTCTTTAATTTGCTGGTCTAGGCCACCAATCATGTCATAAGTAGAATCTGGAACTTTTTCAACTTTCATGAGATTCACCAGTGGATCAACCTTACTAGGGAGGATCAGGTGGAGCACATAGCTATCATTACGCAAAGCAACCCTTGTTGAAGGAGTTATTGTCGTAATGTCGATGCTCTTGTCGATGTCGACCACATACTTTCCTTCAGGATGAACCTAAGCAAAAGATAAAACGGATAAATCACAAAATGCACAAATTTAATCATAGCTGTAAGCTGTTTAAAGCATTAATGACTACTAACCTTGACAAGAACCTTATTTTTTCCCATGACTTTCACAACTTCTCCAACATATGATCCAGGTTCCTGAAGGAGCTGCAACTCTTCCTTCAGTGATCTCACTGAACAACAACAGAAGACATTGCTTCATCTTAGTTGAAGCACGCAAGTTTATACTATCACTTTTATCCATTTGCCCTTCAAGACAATCTCCCAACATAGAAAAATGAGTAAACAAGATAAGAAAGAAAAGGAAGCAGGAAACTGAAAACAAAATAACCTTAACCGCTCGTCATTGAATCCACATCATTAGGGGGTGTAACAAGCTGAACGAGTCATGTTTAAACTAGTTTTTAACAATGAGTTTTCCAACATGTTACTTTTAAATTTTTAAAATTGGACTTGTGCCGAGCTCGAACTCATCCCAAAAAACTATTCAGCTTCGAGTTAGCCCGAATTCGGATTAAAGACAGGTTTCCTTTTTTCCGAAGAATAGAGTATCTCAAACAGCACACACATCAATATCTAATTCCTAGGGTTTCATTGAGCTCAAAGCACGGAAAAAAACCGGTAAAAACAAAAAGTGACCTCGAGCATTCAGATCGTTTCGCTGAGCTTCGAGACGTTGAAGATCGTTGGCCTTCTGCCGGACCAAAAGCTGCAAATCCTGTATCCTCTGTTGATAGTACTGCCGGAGCCCCTCTCCGCCACCGGTTCCACCTCCTTGCAAATTGTGCTGTTTAGATTCCTCCGCCTGACGTGAATCAATCGCCGCCGTTGCCATTTTCAATTTCCGATTTACGTGGTCGCCGATGGGTTGAGTCAATTACCGTACGTAAATAATCCGAACTTCGCCGACTGCGCTTTTGGGATTTATTTTACTATTGCTTTGCGACTTGTGAAGGAAGAAAAAGGACGCAGGACTCTTTTGTTATTTATGAACTGGTCCTTATATTTGTAAGAAAACTCTGATTAGCCCCAGTATTTTAGTCTAATATATCACCGTCATACAAATTCCAGTAAGACTTTCAGCAAAATGCATGCAGCAGCTTTGCATAATTAATATTCAGAGCCATTTATTTGCTACTATTGTAATCAAGGCACCAAAAGCGTAACTCACTCATTGAAGAAGAAAAGAATAAACCAAGATCTTTAATTTTAGTACCAAATAGAGTTAGTTAGAACAACCGACGCGCTGCAATTTGAAACATGGTTCGCCGTCGTGGATGCGGACGTCGATGCGGACACGAGCGATACGGATACATTGCATTATCGCGACGCAGTCCGCCGACGATACGCAATTTTTGTTAAAAAAAGTATGCATTATATAAGTATTTTTTTTTGGAATAATACCAGATAATATTTGTGAAAACGCAAAAAATACATGTTAGGCTATATATTACATATATTATAAAGGTTTTCTGCAAATATAAAGAAGATAGGTGAGCTTTCATTTCTTATATATTATTGGATTTTACTTCAAATTTCAATTAAGGTAATTCAGAATTTGAGAAAATGTTTTACAATTAATTATTGTTGTTACAGGAATTAAAATATATTTTAAATGATAGTTTTGAACAGGCCATTATATTACAAGTCCATAATTATATTTAATTAAGATTTAAGATTTATTCGCCTTTGAAAAAAAAAGGATTTAAGATTTATTACTAAATTGCTTTGGGCCAAGATCAAACATCAACTATATTTTATAGATCAAAGCCCCATAATACAGTATTTTATTTGACACTCTAGCTCAATACGAAAATGAGCCCAATCAACAGATCCCAAATTTTAGGTTTTATGTCGTCTTCCCCAAACGACATAGCCATGGAAGCTCCAGCCGACAAAACCATGGACGCTCTAGCCGAGATATCGGCCGTTATGACGAGATATTGGCCGCTCCGCTCCTATCCGGCCGAGATCTCGCCGCGACGTCCGCGATATTGCCGCGACATAACCGTCGCCGTGCCAACCCGTATCTATGGCTCGGGGAGGGCCGATCCCGCTCCGATACGGCCGCGACGGCGAACCATGATTTGAATATTATTCCTCCCAAGTCCCAACTTATCTTTGTTTGTCGGCTCACGAATTTTTAAAAAACTCAACTTGTGGAATATGGTCATAGGAGTTACGTTTATTTTAAGAGTAGATGTGAAATGTTGTGTTCTCCCTATTATAATAATAATATAATAATAATAATAATAATAATAATAATAATAATAATAATAATAATAATAATAAATAACTCAAAATCGAACAAAAATCACTATATAAGAATTAGCAGTCAAGCGCTCACGCATCGCCAAACTAAAACATACACAATAATCGAACTTACACTTTTCTTGCAGTACAGTAATCTAAATAAGAAAACAAAACCCATGGGTTCACTCTCACTCCACAAGCTTCCCATCATAGAATTCTCAGAAAGGACCTTACAACGTGGTACGGAATCTTGGCACAAAACATGCAACGACGCCGTTTCAGCCCTAGAAGAGTACGGATGCTTCATCGCAACATACGATAAAATAACCGAAGAAACGCACGTCGAAGCCTTCGACGCGCTCGAAGAACTATTCGAAGTCCCGACCCATGTTAAAGTCCAAAACAAGTCAACCAAACCCTTGTACGGCTACGTCGGGCAAATCCCTCTCATACCTCTGTACGAAAGCATGGGGATTGATAATGCAGACTCGATCGACGGGATTCGGAATTTTCAAAAGTCATGTGGCCTAATGGAAACGACGAGTTTTGGTACGCCCTTCAAACTTAAGATTTTAGGTGAAATAATCATTCAAAATGGTATCAGTGTTAAATTTCGCTATTGGCCTAACAACGGCCCACTTAAGAGAAGAGTTGGCCACTTCATGAGGTTTCATCTTAAAGCCAATTGGTGATAGAAAGCCAATTGGTGATAGATAGAATAACCTATCAACTTATAAGCTACGCAATCTCTTTTCAACCTAGCCGATGTGGGACACATGTGGTTTGTTAGGGTTATCTATTTTAACAATGAGAGGATAGGCCTATATGAAAAAAAATCATCCTAAACGGTGAGGGCGTGTTTGAAATGGAACATATAAGTTTGAAATATAATACGCCTCCTCCAAGCTTACAATTAACAACTGGTCATTCAACATGGTGTTAGTGAATAAAGGTATATAATCCTGATCACCCACTAATTGAAACTTCTACATATAAGGCCAGTAAAAAAGAAATCAGCCTAAACATTAGGGGACATGTTACAAATGTAATTTATAAATTGAAAATATGATACAACCCCTTCAAGTTTACCCTTTCACATGAACTAGTATGTGAAACTACGACGTACTAATCTCGGTGATTTACTGTGGCAGTAACAAGCTCGTCAGATACACAACGTTAGCAGCGGAGCTAGAGAAAATCGTCGTGGAGATGGTGTTCGAAAGCTACAAAGCGCGCAAGTACTACGAATCGCATGTCGCCTCGGCGAACTACCTATGCAGAGTCATGAAGTATAGAAACCCTAAAGAAGGCGAAAACAACATGGGATTCGTGTCTCACACAGACAAGAGCTTCATGTCCACAATTCACCAAAATCGAGTCGACGGATTGGAAGTTAGGGCCAAAGATGGTCAGTGGTTTAGCGTGGAGATGGGTTCTCCTTCGTCGATGGTCGTAATGGCCGGCGATGCTATTATGGTCAGCGTAAAATTACGGTTCCTTTTTCCCCCTTTTTCTTGATGTGTTTATTTATTTATTTTTTGTTTGTGGAGAAAAGGCATGGAGTAACAATAGGATAAAGTCTCCACACCATAGGGTGACGATGGAGGCGGGGAAAGAAGCTCGATACTCGATAGCACAGTTTTCGTTCATGGAGAATATTACGGTCGAAACGCCTGAAGAGCTCATCGACGCCGAACGTCCCATGCAATACAAACCTTTCGATCACCTCAAGTTTCTTGAGTTCTACAGCAGGGAAGAGAATAGGAGGCTTGAGAGTGCTATCAAGACATACTGTGGTGTTTCTGTTTAGTTAAAGTGTTTTGAGTATGAGGTCGTAAGAGTTTATTGTGTAAGTTGATGTTGTGTGAGGCTCTAATACTTCTATTGTGTGTTATGTACTCAAATATGTTGAATGCAATATTGTGGTTATGCGTATGTTGTGCTTTTCATATAAAATAAGTGTATATTATCGTTCCATTTAGCGATATCAAATGATTTTTGGTGACTTTAAGAGTACCGTTTACCAATTTTGTTGTGTAAAGATATAACATCGTCATTAAGTTAAGATATGAGTATTTAAAATAAATGATATTTGATCTTAATTATTTTAAAGTTCTGTCCATGTGGGGTGCCTAATGGTGTGGGGTATTTGGTTGAACATCTTTAAAAGTAGATGGTCTTCCCATAGTCGACGATCGACATTGATGTTTATATTCGATTCATCCTGAACTTGAGACGAAAAGTTTTAACAACGCTAACTTTGTGTGGGAATACATAAATCAACAACTACTACAATAATGCTTATTATTATTATTATTATATTATTATTATTATTCCAATTATGTATGTAATCTATATTTTTCTTTTTTATCCTTTTGGTTGTGTTTTGCCATAAAGATCATCAAGAGCGATCACATTATTGAATCATCAAGAGACATAACTTGAGTGTGTTAAAATAGTTAACCCTAATAAGTCAAATGTATTCCACATGCGGTAATTGAGAAGAAATTGAAAAAATTATAAGTTGATGAGCTACTCCACCTATCACCAATTGGATTTACGATGGAACTCCATCAACTTATGTGCGCCAAGTATTATCATGCGTGGGCCAATGGGCATACGCCTGATAAGGCCCAATAACGAAAATTTCACATAGTAAACATATCAAAATTGATGGGGCGTAACTGACAGACTATTACATACCCTCGGTGTACCTAATCCTAGAAGCTAGTGTTCCTGAAATACCAAAAACAAAAACGAAAAATAGCAATTTTCGATACATCCATTGGAAAATGAAATTTTATATGATTAAAGTTATTGTCACAGTACAATATATATATATATATATATACTTATTAACAAGCAATGATAATAACATATATGATATTGACTTGTACTAATCCTTTAATAATGTACAAATGCTTAGCCACAGAGCTGATGCATTTTTACCAATTGGTACCACATGCATGACGAATTGATTAAGATCTTTGCTATGGATGTTTTTGATGATCAGATCAAATCATAATAGATGGCTGCTGGTTAAATATTAATCTATATTGTAGAGCCCATGCATGTACGATAAATCTCAATAAATAGTACGATTTCGTATCTACACTCCATAAGAATAAATGCATAAACTTCTTAGAAACAATTCGAAGAATGAGACATGACCATAACTTAAAAAAATATATATTAGCAATTGATAGACATTATTAGTTACGTAGTAATCGCGTCGCTTTTCAAATAATATTCAGTTTATTTTAGTGCCTGTCGTGCCATGCATTTTAAAAATCACGGGGCTTTTTCAATTCAGGCCCCATTCAAGTTTAAAAATCGAGTTCGGTCCTGCCAGAAAAAGCAATTAGTTTTAAGGACTCGATTTTTGCATACCATTTCATCGTTCTTCAGTACCACTTCTTTGTTATGCAGTACCATTTCTTTGTTCAGCAGTACCACTTCGTTTGTTCTGCAGTACCACTTCATTTTTATGCGGTAAAAATGGAGTGGTATTGCAGAACAAATAAGTGGTACTGCAGAACAATTAAGTAGTACTGCTTAACAAACGAAGTGGTACTGCAGAACAAAGAAGTGATACTGCCGAATGATGAAGTGGTAATCAGAAAACGGCCCTTAAAACTAAATGCTTTTGCTGATAGGGCCTGAACTCGATTTTAAAACTTCATTGGGGCCTGAATCATAATTTACTCTATCACTCTCTAGATTCTTTTTCAGAAACCGGAACACATAGTGAAAAGAAATGCGATATTGTTTTGTGTTGACAAACGATCTTAACGTGATTCGGATCTTTAATCAAATCCTACATCCATGGAGATTTTTTGTAATCACTAATCGACACAAGTATGATTACAGATCAAGAAGATGACTAAGATCTATCTTCTGAAGAACAAGAACAAAACTAAAGAAAACAGAATGAATTGTTGTGTAATCGGTTGAGTGATCAATGAACCGCAAATGGATATTTATGTTTTAAGTTGCCACCAATTGATTGGTTCAGCTGAAACGCCAATGGCCTCTGCAACTCCATTAGTATTCTATTATTGAAATCGCCACTGGCCTCGGCAACTCTATTAGTATGTCGTTAGTTTAAAAAGAGGCGTGAGCTGCTTTGTAAGAATCGTTCTTCAGCTCTTTACAACTTCACTCTTCCTTCTGTATTTTATACACTGATCTTGGCATTTTACACGGCTGATCTTCAATGCTTTGATCTTCATGCTCTTGATTTGATAGCGCCCCGTAAGATGGATGGTACAAGTTAATGACAGACATCTTGAGCAATAAATCCCGCAAGAGAGGGGCTTGCAAAGGTTTGCTAAAGACATCAGCTAATTGGAGAGCTGATCGAACTGGCAAGAGTTTGACTGCACCATTTGCCACATGATGGCGAATGAAGTGACAATCAATTTCTATGTGCTTAGAGCGTTCATGAAACTTGGGGTTCACAGCCAACTTTAAAGCTGACTGATTATCACAGAAAATAACTGGTTTTTGCGGAACTGGAATGTGGAGTTCTCCCATCAAATGTCTGATCCAGAGAGTAGCCACTACTACTGCCGCCAGAGCTCTATATTCTGCCTCCGTAGATGACCGTGAGACTGTTTCTTGCTTCTTCGCCTTCCAAGTTACTAATGAATTCCCTATAAATGTGCAATAACATGTCACTGGTTTGCCCAATCAGCACATGAGAATGCTTTAAGGTCAAAATTTTGCTCTGAATTCAAGAGTATACCATGTCCTGGCGAACTCTTTAAGTATCTAAGCATGTGATGGGCATCAGCTAGGTGTGCTGTTCTAGGCATTGCCATATACTGGCAAGTTTATGCACTGCAAATGTGATATCAGATCTTGTGAAGGTTAGGTAAATTAGTCTCCCAACTAGCCTCCTATACTGAAATGGGTTTGTCAAAAGTTCACCATATGTCTCTCTAATAGTTTGGCTGGAACTCATGGGAGTTGCCAATGGCTTGGAACTTAGGTAGCTTGTATCCTGTAGTGTCTGTAATGTATATTGTTTCTTAAATACCTTTATCCTTTCTTGCCACCTCTACCCCAAGGAAATATTTCAGATCACCTAGGTCCTTAATCTTGAAACAGTTCTTCAGAAATATTGCCTCTTGTATGGTCTTGTCTGAAGGTCCAGCTAGTATTATGTCGTCCACATAAACTAGGAGCACCACCAATTCACTTCCTTGCCCTTTCAGGAATATGGTCGGATTGTGTTTGAATAAACCCAAATTCTTTCACAACAGTAGTAAACTTTTGATTCCATTGCCGAGATGCTATTATGAGACCATAATGGATTTATGAAGTTTACACACCATTCTTTCCTTCCCTGCCCTCTGATATGCTGTGTAGAATCCTTGTGGAAGTTCCAATTGAGAAAAGCGTTGTTGACATCCATTTGACTCAAACTCCATCCAAGTTTAGCAGCTAGACATAGGATTATTCTGATGGTGCTAGGCTTTGCAACGGGGGTGAAGGTGTCTATGTAATCCAACCCCTCCCGTTGATCATACCCCTTGGCAACTAACCGTGCTTTATACTTCTCCAGTTGGCCAAGAGAATTGTACTTTATTCTGTAAACCCATCGGCTCCCTATGGCCTTTTTGCCCTTCGGAAGTGGGATAACAGACCAGGTGGTATTGTTTTCCATAGCCTTCAATTCTTCCTGCATTGCTTCCATCCAAGCAAGATGAAGCAGCCTGTGAAAAGGCCTTTGGTTCTTGACTCATTGAGGCTGTGTTGATCAGCGTCAGATATTTCTTGGTGAACTTTTGGTCTGTGAGCACTTCTGAGATTGGGTATAGAATGTTCTTTGCTACCAGACTATTGCACTGATAATCTCCCAGGTATGAAGGTCTCTTGGACTGTCTTCCTGACCTGATATGAGTGCCAACAGCAGCTTGCTCATTTGTCACGCCTTTCTGATGAGGTAACTCTGCATTTCCACTGTCTGGATCATTTACTTCTTCTGAGTCACTTAGGGAGTCCTGATGTAGGCCTGCTGTGTCTGTAAGCTGATTTTCCTCTGCCAATGTCTCATGTGGTGAATGTTGTGGTTGTAGAAGCTCCTCCTGATGAAAGGGCTGATGAGACCTGGGCACCACTATTTCAGCAAATGGATCTTTCCTTGGTGATAAAGGGGATGGCTGTTCTTTTAGAGGAAAAACATTCTCCACAAACTTCACATCTCGAGAAATGAAGACCTTCCTTGTCCTAAGATCCATTACCTTGTATCCCTTGGTTCCTGTTGGATATCCCAGAAAGATGCACTCAATTGCTCTAGCATCAAATTTCTTTATTGCACCTGCAAGAGTAGAACAAAAGCAAAGACAACCAAACACTCAAAGTGCATGATAGTTAAATGGTCTCTGATAAAGAAGGCCATAAGGACTCTTGCCACCTAAACCTACTGAAGAACGTTTACCAAAAAGGTTGCAGTTAAAGTACATTCTGACCAGAAACTTATTGGTAAACCTGATTGGAAAAACAATGCTCGTGCTACATTTAGCAAGTGTTGATGCAATATACCTTTTTGTTTTGAATAGCTCTGGCATGCTAAATTCTCGGGCATTATCTGATCTAACAGTTTTAACTCGCATCTAAACTGTGCTCAACAAACACTAGAAATTGAGGTAGGACTGTTTGAACCTCAGACTTGTGTTTTATCATAAATAGCCATGTGAATCTCGAGTAATCATCAACTATGGTTATAAGTACTGATGCCTAAGTGAGATGGCACATGAAGGACCCCATACGTCACAATGTATGAGGTCAAATGGAGAACAAACTGATCTGGTATTGTTTGGAAAAACAGTCCTCTTTTGCAGTAAGTGTCTAAAGTCTCAGCATCATGTCTTAAAGATTGTTTTAACAAGTCTAAGAGCTTATGAGAAGGATGTCCTAACCTACTATGCCAAACATCTACTGACACTTTATTCAACAGAAAAGACATATCATGCACACTATCTGATTGACTTGGATTAAAATTAGTCTTGGATGTAAAGCCCTGCTTCTTGGTTACCCTTTCCAATCACCCTCTGTGAAAGGTCATGTATCAAGAAGCTATTAGGCTCAAATATAACTTTACAAGGTTGGCTACTGATCAAAGTGCTTACAGAGATCAAGTTATAATGAAACTGTGGCACAAATAACACCTCTGTGAGTATAATGCACTAGTTTAGTTTGAATGACCCAGCCTGATTAACCTCTATAACAGAGTTATCTGGGAGAATTATCTTTGATTTGGTAATTTCATGCAAATCGTATAACAAATCCTTATTACCTGTCTGCTGACACTGCCCCACATCCTCTTGTGTTTGGACTGCAGTTGATTGGCTGATCTGTGATTGTAGGCTCTGCAGCTGGAGTGGTGTTAGCTGTAGTTGAATCAATGGATTGCTGACTGTTTCTCCTTGACTTCTTCCTACTGAGCTTGGCTGTGCCAATTCCACTGCTGCCTGATTTATTTGGCTGGTTTAAACTTCAGACTCTGCCTAAAACCAGGTAGATATCCATGAAGTTGATAGCAGCTGTGTATGGCATGTCCCCTTTTGTTGCAATGAGCACAGATTGGCCTGAAGGAATCCTTCTTCTGTCCAAAGCTTCATTTCTTCCCAAACTCCTGATCATTTTTGGCAGCCTGCCCAAATGACCCCTTCTTGCCAAGTTCTTGATCATTTTTGGCAGCTAGCATACCATGTTGCCAATCTGATCATCACTTCCTCTGACAGATCCCATCATCATCGACCTTTGCTTCTCTTCTTGTGCCACCAATGAGAAAACTCTATTAATCGAAGGCAGATGGTCCATAGTGAGGATCTGTCCCCTGAGCTGAGAGTATGAATCATTGAGACCCATAAGGAAAACCATTACATATTTCTCATCCATCTGAGTTTTCATCAGCTTCATTCCTCCACAGACACATTGGCATGTTGGCAGATAATTAGCCAATTCCTCCCATAAAGATTTCAACCTAGTATAATAGACTGCCTCTGAGCTGCTGCCTTAAATTGACATGTTCACACTTTAATTGGAAGACTCGTGGCTTGTTAGTTTGCCAGAATATTCCTGCAGATCAATCCACACATCCCTTTCCAACGAGCTGTATAGAATGCTGGCAGATATTTCTTTGGAAACAACATTCAAGATCCATGAGATTACAACATTATTGTTTCTCTTCCAAGCGCCATCTTATCCAGTTCTGTTGCAGCTGGTGATTTGAGATCTCCATTGACGAATCCCTCTTTGTTCCTCCCTATGAGAGCAATCATCATTGCCCTACTCAAAGTGGCGTAATTATCCCCATTCAGTTGTTTGTGAACGAGATGCTGCCCTGAAGTGTCATTCATATTCAAAAGATATGGATCATTCACATGTATATCCATCTGAGTTGATGCTATCCCTATTTCCATGATCAATTTGTATACGAACTCAATCTGGCGCAGATGGATTATCATAGAATCGCAGCTGTCGCAAAAAGAGCTCTGATACCATGAAAAGAAATGAAAATTGTTTTGTGTTGACAAACGATCTTAACGTGGTTCGGATCTTTAATCAAATCCTACATCCACGGAGATTTTGTGTAATCACTACTCGACACAAGTCTGATTACAGATCAAGAAGATGACTAAGATTATTCTGAAGAACAAGAACAAAATTAAAGATAACGGAATGAATTGCTGTGTAATCGGTTGAGTGATCAATGAATCGCAAATGGCTATTTTATATTTTACGTTGCCGCCAATTCGTTGGTTCAGCTGAAAACGCCAATGGCCTCTGCAACTCCATTAGTATTCTGATATTGAAATCGCCAATGGCCTCGACAACTCTATTAGTATGCCGAAAAAGAGGCGTGAGCTGCTTTGCTAAGAATCGTTCTTCAGCTCTTTACAACTTCACTATTCCTTCTATATTTTATACAGCTGATCTTGGCATTTTACACGGCTGATGTTCAATGCTTTCTTGATCTTCATGCTCTTGATTTGATACATAGATGACGAAAGAATAAGTTATCTTTTTATTTTAATTTAATTTATTCGTACAAACAATGCACTAGATCATGAAATCTGTGATGATGGGCCCGTTGTTTGCACATGGCTATTTCAGAATAGTCCTTCTTCTTTGTTTTTTCCCATATAACCATGGTAATTGTGTATGCGATATCATGTTTCTGTTTTTTTTTGTATAACTGAATTATTATATATATTACGTAAGGTTATCAATAATGAACTTATTACGCCGTTGATACATTTCTTTCTTATTGAGTCGAGGTTGTGGACGGTAGTTCTGCTTTCAAAATGGAGAGTTGCACCAGTATGGGTGGTTAATGTAGGCGTGCGCTTGATAGTGGTGATGGAGAATTTAGTTCTAGTTTTTTTTGTTGACGTTAAATAACAGTGATGTGATACGTGTCGCAATGAGCGCACTCATACATTTCTATTCTAATATAAGACTAGTTTATTGCCTGTACAATGCACGGGTATTAAAAATATATAATTAGAAAGCCACGCAATTATATGAAACCCAAAAATATGCAAGGAGAAACATGATTCACAGTTAATGTATTGTTCAGAGTCTAGTAGAAAAATATTTATCTGTCATAGGTCATACAAGTCTTCTTATATTAAGGAAATGTTAAATGTAGAACAAAACCAATCTCTATCTACTTAATTGCAAAAACTAAAGTTGATCGTAAACTCTGAATAGACACACAACCCCAAAACGACGAATGTATCGCAACGGCATCTTCCGTATCACGGCGCCTCCCAAAGGCAGAGGTCACAATAAAACTCGGTCGAAAAGTCAAGGTCGATTTACTTGCATAGGTTCCCCTTCCCACTACAAAAGAAGTTTAATTAGCGTCCACGGCGAAAAATATCATCGCTAACATCTTCCATGGAACAAAAGAATATAGCGAGGAATTTGCGACCGATCATCCAAGGTTGTGATGGAATAAATGTTACAAACTTTAGAAAAAAAAGGAAGGAAAAATATTGAGCCACCCCTTGTCGAAACTAACGCAGACATCTCTTGCACCGGCCCAAACAGCCACTTGCAGCCCTTCACAAGCTATCGGCAACCCTTCTCAGATTCTAGCAACGGCTCGCCGCTGCCCTGCAGCACCATGCACACCAGGAAAGTAACATTTACCCATCTTGTTTTTTATCTGCAAATGATTAAGACAAGAAAACGTCGTAGGTATTATGATCATCAACAACGAAATCATCAAACATCGAGTCCATCAACAACGAAATAGTTGAAATTTTGAGCCCAGACAAAATCAATATCAGAAAGTTGTCAACCTAATAACCTATTTCAGCCTATTATTCAATGCACTTTTTTTTCATACCTGTAAAACTCACAAAAATATCCCACACCAAATTACAAAACCCTAGTGATATATTTATATAGCAAATTTTTTAATAAAAAACATGGAATAATAGACCTTAAAATCGTGCCACAATAATTGGAATGAGGGAAACGAACATCGTAAAACTATACTTAAAAACATATCAGATTTATATGACCCTAAAAAAAAACCCAAGGTGCATATTAGTTGAAGTTCCAAATTAAAAAACAACATAATTTCAGTTTTAATAGCAGAATGTATGCAAACTAAGGTAATTGTTCTGTTTATGCGACAATAATAAAAGGAATAAACAATTTGAGCATATCCACAATTGGTAATCAAATAATAGTATCATCTAAGTTTTAAAGGTACACAATTGTTATTAATTGTTTTTGGATAGCTCAAGTTGGTTTTCTTACGTCAGTTATAGAATACGTTGGGCAGTTTTTATTTTCTCTATATAACTTGCAAATGTTTGTAATTTCAGTAATAGTATTGTGGCTTTCTCTGAAAAATAAACATTCTCCTCACGTTAAAAAAATAAAAATTGGTATCAGAGCTTTCATCTTACGGGACCTGTGAAGATCATGGAAGCCGAAACAAATTTCTCGACGATTGCTCCGGCGGTGTTCGATGGCGAAAACTACCAGCACTGGGCAGTACGTATGCAGACGTATTTGGAAGCTCTCGATCTCTGGGAAGCGGTGGAAGTAGACTACGAAATTCCGAACTTCCCAACAATCCCACGATGGCTCAACTAAAAGCGCACAAGAGAAGACAAGGAAATCGAAGGCGAAGGCATGCTTGTTTGCCGCAGTTTCGTCCACCATTTCTCTCGGATAATGTCTCTAAAATCCGCAAAAGAGATATGGGACTATCTGAAGAAGGAATACGAAGGTGATGAACGAATCAAAGGAATGCAGATCTGAATCTTATAAGAGAGTTCGAACTCCAACGAATGGAGGATTCTCAGACGATCAAGGAGTATTCTGACAAGCTGCTTGCAATCGCTATTAAGGTGAGACTTTACGGTTCTGAATTTACTGATTCGAGAATTGTCGAAAAATTCTCGTTACAGTTCCTGAACGGTACGAGGCAACCATCATTACCTTGGAAAATACCAAGGATATGTCAAAAATTCCTTTGTCGGAGTTACTAAGTGCCATGCAAGCACAAGAGCAACGGAGAATGATGAGAGAAAAACACACCAATAGAAGGAGCGTTGGCAGCAAAGGCGCAGTCAACGTCGAAAAGCAAATTGGAAGAAGAAGAATTACGAAGGCGACGTTCTAGCGACAGAACACGATGTCCAAAAGAGGTACGAAAATCATAAAAAATCGTATCCACCTTGCGAACATTGCGGGAAGAAGGGTCATCCACCGTTTAGATGTTGGAGAAGGCCCGACGCCGAGTGCACTATATGCCATCAAAAAGGGCACGAGCATGTGATCTGTAGAAATAAAAATCAGCAGCAACACGAAGTCGCAAAAGCTGTTGATACTCAGCCGACTAATCGAGAGGAGGAGGATTATCTTTTTGCTGCTACGTATGTCTCGAGCGTAGACGCATGCGACGAATGGCTCATCGACAGTGGATGTACTAATCACATGACGTATAATAAGGCGCTGTTTCGAGATCGGAGCAGCAACACCACTTCGAAGATTCGAGTTGGCGATGGCAAATATATACCGGTTCACGGAAGAGGGACTGTTGCAATTTCAACCACTTCAGGTACGAAGTTAATCTCTGATGTGTTATATGTTCCCGATATTCATCAAAATCTATTGAGTATCGGACAACTTATGGAGAAAGGCTTCAAAGTTCACTTCGAGGATTACTACTGCATGATAAAAAATGCAAGCGGCCATGATATAATCAAAGTGAAAATGAGAGGGCGAAGCTTTTGTCTAAACCCGTCGAAGGAGGAGTTGATTGCCTCAACCGACAAAACAGAATACAAAAGAATCTGCTGCTGCTACTACTGAAGTATATGGCAAGCAGATTTATTCAGATGAGCCGCTGAATGATGAAAATTCAGGTCTGAAATCTGAAAAAGATACTTTGGAAAATTATGTCTCTAGCAAGTCCGATCAGACCAATGTTGTGAAGCTGAAGAAGAAACAATGCAAGAAGCTGAATTTCCAACAGTTCTGCAAAGATCGCATGCAAGAATATTACGATGCGAGAAATACTGCGGCTGGTGCATCTTATGTGGAGGAAAATGAGCAGAACATGAAGTTTTTGTATTCGAGAAATCAATTTCGGCCGCCTAATCTGAGTTTCAGAACGGATTCAGAAGATGAAGATCCAAAAAACAAGGAGGAGTGTTAATTAATTGTTTTTGGATAGCTCAAGTTGGTTTTCTTACGTCAGTTATAGAATACGTTGGGGCAGTTTTTTATTTTCTCTATATAACTTGCAAATGGTTTGTAATTTCAGTAATAGTATTGTGGCTTTCTCTGAAAAATAAACATTCTCCTCACGTTAAAAAAATAACAACAATTAAAGAATTTAGTAATAGTATCAAACATGAGACGGTAATTAGATACAACTTAAGAATCACATAGATGGAAAATAAAAGCATTATGCTTGATGATCGAGTATGAGTGAATTAATATTAAAATAAGCATGTAAACCTTTAATTATGTTATGCTTTGGCAAATCTTCCTAATAGTATTCCAAACCCTAATTATGGCAGGTTTTTTTTTTATGAAACAGAACGGGACGATCAATCTGTACAGAGAAAGTGTGTTTAGCTGAGCATCAATATTAGTAAAATCAATAATTCATTGAAGACGATAATACGTAAGAATTTGGATAAATTTAATCAATGGAAGAAAACATAGTAAACCAATTAAGTAACAGATAAACAAAATGGGTTATAAGCTTAACATGCCTGCGAGTGATGAAGACTTGGATATTAAGACCATCTCCAACCGAGAAACACCTTGTCAAACTCAAACGCATACTCAAACTCAAAATGCAGTAATTCTTCTTCAACCGTTCAACTCATTATCAAACTCAAAAGACTATTTGTAATTTTCACTTCCACACCAATGTTACAAATTTCAATACTTCCCATATATTTAGATACAAATTAGACTAACATTATTTTAGATTTAATAACTAAAAAGATAATAAAATTAATAATTAAATATCATTACAGATATAAAAATCATCGACTCATGTTTATTAAAAACACGACAACTACAATATATTTATACATATAAAAAGCATCAAAAATGTTTACTAAAAATACGACAACTATATAACACGAGAAACAAAAATTAATCGAGATGCATATAAAAAATATTCGAGCAATTAATCTATATGTACAAGTAATTAACGTAATCAAGTATATGACATATATTTATTTATCAAATATATATTATTTATCAGCTTTGATATAATCTACACAAAAAAAAAAATCATTAAGTACAAAAAAGCAATTGTGTGTTGTTGTGTGAGAGGGAGAGAGAGAAGCATACGTTGACAAATGTCTGTTGTGAGAAGGTAAAGCGTGCGGTGACATGCTCGCCTTTTGTCTTTGTGACACATGGTAATAATATGAGAGAGAAATGTCCACGACTCCAGTGCAAATTAACAAAGATCGGACGCATGCTAACTGCTCCAGACGCAAAGATGGGTCCAACTCCAAATGAGGAGAAAGATTGTATTCAACGCATTTTGAGTTGGTATTGATGTTCGATTGGAGTAAATTTACCTCAAATTTTGGGTTTGGTGTTCGGTGCCATAGCTTGATTTGATTGATAACGAGGAATCCGATATGATGTACAGATGAAGTAGATGTGAGTAGCAATAATAATAAATGGCTATAATCAGGGTGCGTTTATACGTGTCAAGATTCAAATATTAGACTTGATTCCAAACTTGGGTACGTAGGCAGCCAGGGAAAATAACTGACTCTTTCACAAAGAAACGAAACGTAAATAGTGTAAAATCTCAACCATTTTGTTGTTTAAATAATTAAAGTTTAAAACTTTATAATAACGTAGACAATTTCCCAAACAAATGAAACGTGAGAAGTGTAAAAATTAAATCGAAATATTGGCATGGAACATGGTTTTGTCGGTTTTTGTATTAGGTTTCTTAACGTTGTTTGATTATGTATTTTAGGAAGTGGGTTCGTTTTCTCTATGTATTAAAAATGTATTAAAAATAATTTACTTTGTTAATAAAAAAATTTAGTCACAGGACACGTGGCAACACCACATCAAACCTACATCCATAGTAATATAAGATTTCTGTTACTTTTCACTTAACGAGTGACAATAAAAGTCACACGACAATGTAAATGTCGTGCCACAATACAACGATGGCATATGGGTAAAGGTGAAAAACACTCTCGATTATATTTTATACATTTTCGAACATTATATATACACCTGTTAAGTAAATTAGATTTAACATATAACTTCCTAAACATTATATCAAGTAGGATAATCTACACACCCCATATTAACTATTAAGTATTAAATAATCTATTTTTCCAATTTTGACTAGTTCTTTAGTACTTATGTTCTCTCAGATGTTATTACATACAATGTAAAACAAATTACATATGCATACTAGTGTTTTAAAAAAGCGCAAGTGTAGCCGCCTCGTAGCGTATATAGCGCAAAAAATTTCGCAAATCGCGTTGTAGCATAATAAAATAGTGTTTTTAATTTTTTATTTATTTTTTCTTCATTTATAAAGCTCAAAATAAAATAAAAATCATAAAATATATTTACCCTAACTTCAAAACTGCTTCAAATTAAGGCGACGTGGCCGCTAATTCTTCAATTTTGCCATACTTCGTAAGCCAATAGATTTTTATTAGAGAAACAATATAAAATTAAAATTTACTTTTAAATTTGAAAATAATAAAATTTAAACACATGTGCTCACACACACACACACACACACACACACACACACATATATATATATATATATTATTTATATAGCTCGTGGAGTGTGCTTAGATATAATTAGATTAATGTTCACCGTTACTTTTTTTTATAATGGTTTGTGATTACGGACATAAATTAGGCAGGCTAAGCAGAGAATTAAGGAAATAATTAGCTTATGATAATTAAGAGAACTTAGTAAAAAATATGAGTTTTCATGAAAAATACAAAGTTAGATTACGAAGGGAGACTTTAGGGACCTCAGACGGGTTTTAGGGACCTTTCAACACACTTTAGGGAGCTAACAACAGGAAATAAGGGTTCTAGGGACCTCCAAAAGACTTTAGGGACCTAACGCCCCATACTAGGGAACTATTTTGGGACCTATTGTGCTAACCATGTCCTGTCGTCCTGAGGAAGCGTCGTGAGGAAGCTTCACCAAATGGTCAGAAGTCTGAAAGGACGTCTGACACCACTGAAAAGCTGTTCTGACACAACTTGTTCCATCCACCTGTCGTACCTGACAGTGCAGAGCCAAGTCCCATCTCCAGCCGCCTGACATCCCTGACAGCACAGAAGCTGTAACGGCTGCAGGAATGACTCTGACAGACGGCCTGCCATCCTGTAGCATCACAGTGTCCCAGGAGGTCATATCAGCAGGAAAACTGGGCAATATCCAGGAGCCAGGGACGTACCTTCAGGCATATCCAAGACCTCCTATATAAAGGGGACTTCACCATTTTCACGAGACAACTCCCATTCCAACACCTCTCAACACTTTAGAAAATACTCTCTCACTATAAAAACGTCTTTATGTATTTTCCTATGTGTGTGTTTGAGAGAGAAGAGTGAGATATGAGTAGTTATGATGTGTAAATCATTTAAGTATAGTGAAAGCAGTTCTTTGAGCGCCGTGGACGTAGGATCTGCAAAGATCCGAACCACGGTAACCCCTGTGTTATTTCATTTACGTCCCCGACACAGCCCTACACGTCCCAACACGTCCCAACAGATCCCGACACTTCCCGACACGTCCCAACACGTCCCAGACACATCCCCAAACATGACCCCCCCAAACCCCAAACACGTCCTAAGATCCCAAATACGTCCATTTCAGTTCTTTATAAAATAAGCACCTTATGCACGTCTAAAACTTTGAGATATCTATTTTACCGGCTATATAAATTTCCCTTCCCCACACATATAAATCTCTTTGATTGGGATAGCCCCATATCAAATGGCGCCGTCTGTGGGAAAATTCAGAGTTGATTTTGCCTATATTGCGCGATTCTTCTCCTTATTTCTGCTGGGACGAGACGGAACACCCAAAGATAGTCAAAGTCAGCAACTAAACCGCGGAGGAAGACCTCCAAAAATTGCCAAATGTGTTGAGGAAGGCCAGGACCTGCAACACAGGCTCGAAATTATGATGACGAGCAAGATGGTACAGATAAATCTTAAAGGGATCTCATAACACCCGGCGGACCTCCACGAGCCCCTAGAAGTGAGGCCACCCGAAAAAGTGAAGGGAGCTGGGAACTCCAGAAAAAAGGAAAAGGAGCGCGAAACCGACCTATGGACCTCAAATAAGCTCTGTCAGGAACTCCGAATGAAACATGTGCATGGGGAGTTAAGCTCCCGAATCCATATACCGTTAGTTCCAAGATGAGCAGCAATCGTCATGCAAAGGAGGACGTAAAAAAAAAAACATGGACGAGGGAAGCCAATGCCATGGCCTCACACAGGGAACTCCGGGGATCTCCATCAAGGATCTCATTGAGATCCTGACATTAGCCGGGAGATACCCCTTGATGAAAGGAAACCTTGACCGGAGCTCCAAGACCCTCTAAATTTCATTTTCACTTAATTTGATAATATGACTACCGTACTAACAACTGTTGTCATTTGAAGGAGTTAGAGGCCCAGCCCGCAATGGTGTACAAAAGTTAGAAGGACTTCAAAGTCCAGCTCCGCGCTTGTAAGAAGACCGGAGCCCGTCTTTGCGACCTAAAAGCCCAGCTCAACGCCGGAAAAAAGGCTTAAAAAGCCCAGCTCCATGAAGACCCGAGCTCCTATATCAGGGTCTAAGAGCCAAGTGCCGCGCTGACACACGAAGGTCCGTGGGACCAGAAGACATGTATATTCTAGCGTTCGACGATCCGCAGGAGGAGGAGAGACAAGCCCCATACGTTAGTACACAAAGGTCCATGGGACTTTGAAGCCAAGCTCCGCGCCGATGTCCGGAGATCCGCAGGGGATACAAGCTCAGTTCCACGCCAACGCCCAAAGGCCTGCTTGAGATAAACATGAAAATCCACGAGAGACATCCCGCGTGATAAGGCCCTTGGCCAGAATTCCAGGGCCCTTTACATCCCATTTCTTTATTATATAATATTTCTATCATAATAAATATGTGCACCACACTAACAGTGTTTTGTTATTGAAGGATGTGATCGAAAGGCTTATCTAGATGGAACACCTGGAAAGGATGTTAGCCGCGACAGCAAACTAGATTCGAAGTTGATCGATAAGGAGTCCCGGGATCTATGTCGCTTAAAGGACTTAAAGCCAGCTCCGTGCTGGAGTACGGAGATCTGTGGGACCTCAAAGCCCAGCTCCACGCTGACATCCGAATATCCGTGGGAGATGCAAGCCAAGCTCGCGCTGGCACGCGAAGGCGTGGGACTTTAAAGACAGCTCCGCGCTGGCGTACGAAGATCCGAGGGAGAGATAAAAAAAGCCCAGCTCCTCGCTGGCGCGCAGACCCGAATCTCCATATTCGGGACCTACAAATCCAGCTCTGCGCTGGTCTGAGAAGCCTAGTTACCACATTTGGGACCTAGAAGCTAATTTTGGGATGATGCCTAAAGATCCACGGGAGACATCCGCGTTGATAAGGCTCTTAGCGAGAATTCCATGGCCCTCTAAACCTTATTCCATTTATATCTATACATGCAGCATACTAACGACTGCTATTATTTGAAGGATGAATCGAAGAGCCCAACCCTAAAGGGACATCTCAGAAGTTTTATTGATCATGGCCTCGACGAAGGTCTGGAGGTAGCCGAGAAGAAGTCCGGGGGGGATCTGTGCGGCTAAAGGAAGCCAACCCCCGCATCTTCCAGATAGGAGGCAACTCCATTTAAGGATCATATCCTTGTCATATAGGAGCTCCAAGCAAAGGAGATTCAACTTCCAGCAGGGCCCAAAATCATATACCCTGAGCAATCAAATCCGCGGGACCTTAATGCCAGCTCTGCATTGGCACGCGAAGGTCCATGGATCTCGGAGCAAGCTCCGCTTGACAGCGAAGGTCCCAGGGCCTAGAAGATAGCTTCAGGCTGACATCCGTACCTCCGAAGATCCAAGCCAGGGACCTTATCATTAACCGAGACGTAAGGAGCTCCATTCTGCTATTACTTCAAATTCAAGGCCTCCGACAAGGAGCTCGGATACTAAGCGAGTGGCGCTATATACACGCATTTAAGCGAGCTGGCGCTATAACCACGCACTTAAGCGAGCTGGCGCTATAACCACGCATGTAAGCGAGCGGACGCTATATCCACGCATGTTAAGCGAGCGGGTGCTATAACCACGTATTTAAGCGAGCGGCGCTATACCCACGCATTTAAGCGAAGCTGGCGCTATAACCAGGGTAAACTAATGACGTCCCTAAGAAAACACTGCCTTGTCGGAATATAAATATATTATTATATAAACGGTTGCACCGTATAAATAATCGATGCCAAAGGTCGACGGACCTGCGGTGTACAGGACGCCAAAGATGATATATCTGCGGTGTGATGATGCCAAAGGTCGACGGACCTGTGGTGTACAGGACGTCAAAGATAATCCATTGCGATGTGAATGATGCCCATAAGGGTGTACAAGATGCCGCCGCTGACGGGCTGCGGTGTACAGGACATCAAAGCTCTCAGTAAGCCTGCAACGTGAATGGTACCAAAGCGAAGCTGGCGCTATAACCAGGGTAAATCAATGAGGGGATCCCCATATTTTATAGACCTAAGTGTCTACACAAATACTGAAATCGCTAAGGACATAGAGAGCCTAGCGCAAATGACACCTGAGGGACTGACGACGGTCATTGCAACCCTGGCGTGAATTCGTACTTGGCTTACGAATACTAAGCGAGCTGGCGCTAAACCATGCATCTAAGCGAGCTGGCGCTATAACCATGCCACGATAATGATGTTCCGGAACATCCATCAGGTCCCGAAAGGATGCAAAAAACATAAAATACAGGAGAAAGGGAACTCCGGGGAAACATGCGAACATGGGGAGTAAGCTCCCCATACCATTATGTCCGAAAGGAAAAAAATAACATAGTATTTTTTACAGGCTATGAACATGATGAAAAAGGAGAGGTCTATACAAATAGGGGGTCCTAGGAGCTAGGAGGAACGTGCAGTGGGACTTGGAGGTCTCCTTCAAAGTGCAAGGCTCGAAGAGGAGCTCCGCCATCAGGTCCCTGCAAGGTCCCTTCCAGATCCCAAAGATGTCAGATACAACATATGGCGTACATAGCACAGAGAAAAATCCCCCGATAGAGACAGGTGAACCTAGGGGAGTTAAGCCCCGTTAAAACGTTGTTGGTCCTATGATGTCCGAAAACAAGAAAGACAGAGGTTAAAGAGAAGGAATTCAGAAGTTATGAGTCTCGGGAGCTCAAGGATCTTCTTCGAAGAATCACGAAAGTAGAAGGCTTTGACATCAGCTCCCTCAATGCCGAGCACGTCCCGTGTCCCACACCAACTTTGTGTCGCCACTACTTCGGATTCCGATCTACATGACCTCCGGGTGGCATTAAAGTCAACTTTTTCCAAGGAAATAGGGACATGGCCGTAATAGGAACTTCTTGAGCTCCCATAACTGGAGAAAGAACCGAGGGAACATCCTCCGTTCCTTCAGAAGGACGAATCTCCTCGCGAACGTCCCTCGCCACCAGGACATAAGGGAAGGGAGCTATAGAGGGTGCGCTGGCTTGGGGAGTCGGTCAACATAGCCCACCATGAGGACGTCCTACCCTGCGTCTGGAACCAATACCGTGACCGAAAAGCATTAATTCTGCGGCAAAAAAAGAAAAAAGAAAGAGAAATGCGCCTTTTCAAAGACAGAATAAAGGTTTTTCGTGTAAGAGGTATGACTTTACTTATCGCCTGCCTTACAATTTTTACTCTAATCACTTTTGTCCCAAAAGACAAATTAGAGTAGGGGAGTGGTTGATATGGACATAAATTAGGCAGGCTAAGCAGAGGAATTAAGGAAATAATTAGCTTATGATAATTATTAAGAAACTTAGTAAAAAAATATGAGTTTTCATGAAAAAATACAAAGTTAGATTACGAAGGGAGACTTTTAGGGACCTCAGACGGGTTTTAGGGACCTTCAACACACTTTAGGGAGCTAACAACAGGAAATAAGGGTCTAGGGACCTCCAAAAGACTTTAGGGACCTAACGCCCATATAGGGAAATATTTTGGGACCTATTGTGCTAACCATGTCCTGTCGTCCCGAAGAAGCGTCGTGAGGAAGCTTCACCAAATGGTCAGAAGTCTGAAAGGACGTCTGACACCATGAAAAGCTTGTTCGACACAACTTGTCCATCCACCTGTCGTCCTGACAGTGCAGAGCCAAGTCCCATCTCCAGCCGCCTGACATCCCTGACAGCACAGAAGCTGTAACGGCTGCAGGAATGACTCTGACAGACGGCCTGCCATCCTGTAGCATCACAGTTGTCCCAGGAGGTCATATCAGCAGGAATCTGTGGCAATATCCAGGAGCCAGGGACGTACCTTCAGGCAAATCCAAGAGCCTCCTATATAAAGGGGACTTCACCATTTCACGAGACAACTCCCATTTCCAACACCTCTCAACACTTAGAAAAAATACTCTCTCACTATAAAAAGTCTTTATGTATTTTCCTATGTGTGTTTGAGAGAGGAAGAGTGAGATACGGGTAGTTATTGATGTGTAAAATCATTTAAGTATAGTGAAAGCAGTTCTTGAGCGCCGTGGACGTAGGATCTGCAAAGATCCGAACCACGTAACCCCTGTGTTATTTCATTTATGTCCCCGACACAGCCCTACACGTCCCAACACGTCCCAACAGATCCCGACACTTTCCGACACGTCCCTACACGTCCCAACACGTCCCAGACACATCCCCAAACATGACCCAACGTCCCAAACACGTCCTAAGATCCCAAATACGTCCATTTCAGTTCCTTTATAAATAAGACCTTATGCACGTCTAAAACTTTGAGATATCTTATTTACCGGCTATATAAATTTCCCTTCCCACACATATAAATCTCTTTGATTGAGATAGCCCCATATCAGTTTGTTTGCTTGTATTGTGTGTATATATATATATATATATATATATATATATGTCTTTGTCGTGTATGTGGCATGATCAAAATACTCACGCAATACGCTATTGTATCTACGCTACGCAAATCAGAACTAAAATGCCGCAATACGCTATTGTATCTACGCTACGCAAATCAGAACTAAAATGCTACGCAATGCACAATATGCTTTTTAAAACACTGATACATACTAGTTTTTTTCTAACCATTTCAACATAATTAGATACTCAAAATGTATAATTTCATATCTTAATCCCGAAAAAAAATATAGTATTTTATTTTTCATATATTTAAATTAGAATATCTATACCATAGCATATTATAATATTTATATATAATGCTTCTTCAAAATGCATAATTGTGTATTTTCCAAATTAACTTATAAATCCTTCTCAATAACTATTGTTTAAGTTAATAAGATATATTATCTTATATTATTTTATTAAGTAGGTTAATTATTAAAATATTAAAAGTTATTAAGTAAATGTAAAAGGGGTAATTTAGAATATAATATTATTAAATGAAATATCTCAAATAGTAAATTAACAAAATTATTATTGTTGAATTCAAGATGTAAAAAATTAGAAAAAGGTAAGTTTTAGAAATTTAATGTTATTTAATTAAAATGGAAAGTATTATTAAATTGTTAGGGGATGCGGATAGCATTTTTTACCCGATGAGTGTGTGATAGCAGAACCCTATCACTATCAGTTATCAAGTTTGATGTATTAAAAAAAATCATTTCCTACAACAATGGGTCGCCGGTCGCCTTTTATTTGTATCAAACAATTAATGGGCAAAGGGTTAAACTATATTCAATGGTGTATGAGGAGGACTAATCTTTAGAAAAAAAAAAAGAAAAAGAACAAAAAAAAAAAGACGAACAATGGGTAAAATTTGTAACTCGAGCAATAAGAACATATCATCATCATAATATATAAATCAATTGCATCCTCGTATAGTTCTCATTTATATCTCAACTTATCACAAAAACCTAATCTCCACAAACACAAACAAGAACAAAAAAAAAAAATGGGTTCCATGTCAGCTCCACAACTCCTAACAGTTGACTTCAACAATTCCGACATGAAACCAGGGTCAGCCACTTGGTCAACGGCATGCAAAGACATAAGGCATGCCCTTGAAAATCATGGATGCTTCATTGCCTTGTACGACAAAATCACACCAAAGATTCAAAAATCAATCTTCAAAGCCGCCGACGAATTATTCGATTTGCCGACCGAAATGAAAGTGAAAAACGTCAATGAAAAACCCTACCACGGGTACGTCGGTCAAATGCCCATTGTACCCCTCCACGAAGGGCTAGGCATCGACTATGCCACGACGGTCGAAGGAGCTCGGAGTTTCACTAATCTCATGTGGCCCGAAGGAAACGATTCTTTCTGGTACGTTAGGCTGTGTTTGGATAATAGTTTCATTAGCTTTTCTTTCATTTTCCTCAACATTGGCTAGAAGTGTTCACTCGGGAATAACCGAACCGTTTTGGTTAACCAATAGTTCGGTTGAGGATTTATAAACCGCAAACTGAAACCGAAAAGTTTGGTTCAGTTCGGTTAACCGACCAAAAAAAATTAAAAATATTAATATTATTTATATATTATCATATATGAATATACATATTTCTATAGATATTGGATTTACCTATATTTTTTATATTTTATTAAATATGGTGAATATATATTAATGAAAGACATATACTAACATATCATTATATATTTTATATAATAATATATGTGTATATAAAATAAAAAATTTACAGGTATTTCGGTTCGGTCGGTTTACCGAGGTAATAAACCGAACCGAACCGAATTTTATTCGGTTATCAAAATGAAAACCGAATACCGAACCGAACTTTTTCGGTTCGGTATTCGGTACGCGGTTTCGATTCGGTTCGGTCGGTTAACCGACATTGAACACACCTAACATTGGCGGAAGAAATTGACTTTTCATGATTTTAGCCTTTAAACACCCCTTGCCTATTTCTGTGATCAACCAAACAGAAAAATCAATTTTCCCTTTCCATTTGTGTTTTCATCTGTTCACTGAATTCCTTCAATCAAACAAAGCTCCACCCTTGTTCGATTTCATTAGCAAAAGTCGTAAAAATCACTTTTTTTTGTTACGATAAGTTTCATTTTGTGCTCGCGAATTAATGACAGTGAGGCGTCATTGACGTTCTCCAAGATCGTGGCCGAGCTTGAGAAAAAAGTGAATGCAATGCTATTTGAGAGCTACGATGCGGGGAAAACCCTAAGCTCTCACATCGAGTCGACGACTTACCTTCTTAGGTTCTTGAAATACCGCGCGCCGAAGATGGGAGAGACGAACATGGCGTTCCCTTCTCACACGGATAAGAGCTTCATGACGATTCTCTATCAGAATCACATCTCTGGGTTGGAAATTAGGGCAAGAGACGGCGAGTGGATCAACGTTTCTTTCCCGCTTTCTTCTTTCGTCGTCATGGCAGGCGATGCAAGCAAGGTGATATGACAGTGCTCGCGTAATCCAAATAATTTTTCTTAAAAATAAAATAAATATGATACAGTTCCTTCAAGCTTGACAACATTTCAGGTGAAAGTGGTCATTTTACATGGTATTATTGCTCCTTAGGCTAAGAGGTCGTGTACCTCCATATAACAAAAGTACATGCTAGATAACAAGGAAATCAGCCTAGACATATTGAGCATGTTAGGAACAAAAATACATAAAATATGATCTATTTTTCTTAGGTGAACTGGCCATTTAACAGATTTTCTGCTGATAATTATGATATTCTAACATCGACTACCGTACACGCGCGTAAACTAACTAGGCATGGAGTAACGGTAGGATTCTATCTCCTAACCACAAAGTAACCTTGGACAAGAATGGCCATGAAACAAGATACACAATTGCATTGTTCTCTTTCCTTAGCAAGATGGTTGAAGTGCCCAAAGAGCTCGTCGATGATGAGAATCCTATCAAGTATAAACCTTTCAATCACGTCGATCTTCTCAAGTTTTACGACACCGATCGTGGACGGAGATCGCAGAATATACTTGAAGATTTCTGTGGTGTTTGAAATCTTTAAAACTAAGTTTGTATTTTTTTAAATTAATGTTTGATGTTTGTTTTAATAAGTTGTATGTACTTTCCATGGTGGAATAAACTCGTATATCTTTGGTGTTGTGTATCTGTAATATAGTTTCGTGAAGTTTTCTGCTTGTAATAATGGTCTTAGCAGTTTTATATCAGTTATCTCACTAACAACAATGATTTTTTCTTTTCAGTATAATTCTAATGATAAAAAAAAACCACGAAGTTATTTTCTCTGGTAACAAGTAGGTAGATCGCCTAAAAGAAAACAAAAGATACACCCAAAAGAAAATTGGAAACTGATATAACAAACATTTAATGTAAGCTTGACAACTTCCTACAGCCTAAAAGCTTGAAACTACATATTTACCATTGCATCCATATTCTTTTATAAACCATATAACAATTATTTCTTTTATTTCACTATCATCACTTATCAATCGCCCTTGTTATTTTAACGCTTTTTGTTTACGGTTGACGCCTTATTATTTCTAATCAGATGAACAATTGATAGCTTAGTTCTAATCATTCTCATTATTCAATTTGCCGTAGAACTAGATTTAAGGGGACCGGTAAATGTCTCAATTAAGAGACGTCATGAATTGAGATTTCATATGATATAATATAACAAAAATCATTATCATTTCATTTAATTATTATATCAGCAATTGTGATCACATAGATTGTGATCAAAGTCTTGATCACTCGTACAACATTTGGTTAGTTTAAGGGAAATCAACAACGAAAGCTTTTAATTTAATTTTCAATCAAAATCATTTGGTAGTATGATAGGACCACTACTAGATTGTGATGATGTATTGAAAGTAGCCTTTTACATTTCATTTATATCCCTGTCAGGGCCATTCAGGTCCCGTCAGGAAAAAAATTAGTTTTAAGGATCCGATTTCTGCAGTACCACTTCATTGTCCTGCAGTACCACTTCATTGTTACTGCAGAAACAATAAAATGGTACTATGTAATAAATGAAGTGGTATTGCGGAACAATAAAGTGGTACTGTAGAATAATTAAGTGGTACTGCATAACAATGAAGTGATAATGCGGAATAATGAAGTGGTACTGCAGAAATCGGGTCCTTACTAAATTTTATTCTAACAGGACCTGAATCCGATTTAAAAACTAAAAGGGACCTGAAACGTAATATACCCTTAATTTATTATATCGGAGAGACTGTAACTAACAATTAATTTGCTGAAAAAGGATCAATATTTAATGATTCGTAACGTCCTTGAAAAATATTGTTATAAGTGTTTCGTCTGCAGTTGTTGACGTGAATCTAGGACCATCCACAACAGGTTATTCGAGATATTTATATAAGAAAAAAACACATTTACATACTTCGTGTATGAATATGAGTTTTGGCCATTTAATCGAAGATGCGGTACCGTATGATTTGCATTTATTTCTTCCATATTAAACTTAAATTAAACGATTTGCCATTTAGTACATATAAAACTACATGATTGGATTCCTACCGAAAGCTTGTGCTAGTTATTTATGATTATGATCGCGTCATTAAAAAGCTCAACTTCGCGATATTTCGCTATTAAATTTGATGCCAACTGAACGTGACATTATTTCAGTTTTAATTATTTCATGAGGAGAGCTATATAACTGATATTAAGTACTGTTGATCTTCGACTCCACAAAATGGTATTCTTTGATCATTAATAAGATATAAGTATATATCCAAACAAATTGTTCTTTTTTTTTTATCATTAACTACCGATTGTATGTTCACTAAAAGTGAGTTCATACATAATCAATACTACTACGTAATTACTAGTTCAGTATTTACCTTGAAATACTTTCTATTAAGCATATAAACAAAATAAAAAAAATGGTCTCCCTCCTATAAGAGTACGACCAACACTTCTCTTTCAAAACAACAAATTGTATTCAATACGAAACCCTCTTAATCTTAAAAATAAACGAAGAGAAGATAAAAAAAAAAGATGGGTTCTGAAACAATGAAGCTCCCCATAATAGATTTCTCAGGCATAAAAAAAGAAGACACAACTGAATGGGCCAACGTAAGAAATCAAGTCCTCAAAGCCCTCGAAAGCTTCGGCTGCTTCGAAGCCACACTCGAAAACATTCCTCAGACAATCCTCAACTCGACGATCGATGCGATAAAACAGCTATTCGATCTTCCCCTACAAACTAAGCTTAGAAATCGATCGAACAAACCCTACCACGGATACGTAGGCCAATACTCGATGGTCCCGCTCTATGAAAGCATGGGCATCGACCATGTCCTCTCCCCCGAAAAGCTCGAAGCTTTCACAAACACCATGTGGCCCGAGGAAGGAAATTCGTCTTTTAGGTATTTTATGCCCCCATGTCGCCCTTTCGAATCTTTTTTTTTTCGGGTCTATAGCTTGAAACAAAAAAAATTATGTTGAGATTCCAAGTTGGGCTTTGTCGCACGTCGAATAATTCAAGTTCTTCAAGCCACTATATATAAGAGGTTTTCTCCTTCTATCATCAATTGGTTTTAGGAAGGATCCTTCAGTTTCTAATACATCATACTGTCCGTGTTGGATGACCAGTTCCCCATGAAGGTTAAGCTTAAAACGAGTATACCATATTTTAATACTATTATTATTATTTTAATAGACCTCACATCTATGCTGACTTCTTTCTTCTCTAGTATTAGGCGTCATTTAATGGGTGTTTGTGAAGATTTATACACGTAACCTCTAAGAATGGCCACTGACGTCATTTTGAACGGCGGCGGAGCCAGAAGTTTTGACTAGCGGGGTCCAAATACAAATATATTTATTTAATGGATTCCAGATGAAATTTTAAATTTTGAGTTAGTAGGTCATTGTTTCATGTATGAATGAAATTAGGTATTGTTTTTAATATCTTTTTCTTAAGAATATAAAGGAAAAAAATCAGTGGGGTTCGTCGACCACTGATTTCAACGTGGCTCTGCCACTGATTTTAATTTTATATATTATATTTCCAACAATTCCTTTTGTATTTTTTTTCTAATCAGCACGAGCATACGGTCATTCTCGGAGCAAATATCAGAATTGGACAAGACAGTGAGGCTAATGGTGTTAGAAAGCCTCAACCTCGACAAGTACATGGACGAACACATGGATTCCACGAACTACCTAGTCCGTGTCCAAAAGTACGACGAACCCAAGAGCTCGAATTCCGAGCTCGGACTGGCTTCCCACACTGACAAGAACATCGTCACCATACTGTATCAAAACGAGGTGAACGGTCTGGAAATCTTGACGAAGGACGGGCAATGGATCATCGTCGAGCCTTCCAAGAACTCGTTCGTCGTCATGATCGGAGACTCTTTTCACGTTAGTCCTCGATTGACCTCAAATATAATTCATTTTTTTTTGCATCAACGTATTTTTTTTTTTTTTTTGCATTTTTTTTATTTCAAGGCGTGGACGAATGGGAGGCTCCATTCGCCGTACCATAAGGTAATGATGAAGGGAGATCGAGCCCGTTACTCTATCGGTTTGTTTTCGATTCCAAAGTCTGGGTATACGATTAAGGCGCCCGAGGAAATGGTTGACGAAGATCATCCTTTGCTTTTCAAACCCTTCGATCACGTCGAATTTCTCAATTTTTACTACTCGGAAGCCGGGCAAAGATCCCCGGCGGCGTTAAAGGCCTATTGTGGAGCATAAGTTAATTATGCAAAATTGCCATCTTAAAAGTGTTATTTTCCATGTATTCAAGAAACTTGTGTTTGTTTGGTGTTTTTATGGGCTTCGTATGAAACCATTAAGAAACAGATATTGTAGGATTTCCCTAAAGTGTCGTGTTTTCTTGCCCCAATATTCCAAGTAAATCAAAATGAATTTGCAACGACTGGTTAATAATTGCATTATATTTATATACGGAAACAACATAGAGGAAGCATACGGCGAGTCGATTGTTGACTCTTGAGCAATTATTAAACCACAAAATTCCAAAAATTGATTGAGACTTTTATTCTATATTTTTAATTTTTTTGTTGCTAGGTCATTGGGATTATCTTTTGAGTGCCATTTTTGGTCACACGCTTAAGTGGCAATCAATAATCGTTGCTCCAATGGTTCCATGTACGACAAAACATAATATTCATGCAATAAATTTGTGCTATCATGTTGTAATAGGGAAGAATTATCATGGTGGTCAATTGAATTAGTGGAATATCTAACGCAATCCTCGTTATCTGCTACGCTTTGATACCCTTTTTAATCATGTGATCGAATTAAACGTGCATTCGCATTAGGGTACTTTTATTCACACTCCCTATTTCCTAATACACCCCATACTTATTAAACATATTAAATGATGTGTTTTCTATGTTTAACCAATTTTGTGTAAGTTATTTCTAGGGGTGAGCTTGGATTTTCGGATATCCGAAATTCTGATATTGGATTTTCCGTTATCGAAAAATGATATTCGTATCCGGTCTGGTTTTAATCAGATATCGGAAAATCGAATATATGCTTTATTCGGATATTTAAACCGGATATCCGCATCCTTTTTAAATTTATGTTTTGTTATATTATATTTTCTTTTCAAAATCATTTTTTATTATCAAAATAAAAAAAAAATCGTATAAGAATTTCTACACATATTAATTGACACAATATGTGCATTTGTGATGCCAAATTACATAATAAATAATAAAATAGTGCCACAAATTCACATTAATTTTTTAACTTGCATCTCGATGTTTTTATGTTTTTTTTATTTAGTTCTCTAACAAAGTTTTTGTAATATAATAATATATATTTAAATATTTTACAGGATTTTGTTCCTTTTTGTTGGACATTCATTTTTCTTTTTGGGCTATTTTTTTTTTTTTTTTATTATTTTTTAAATACAAAACCGGATAGCGGATATCAAACAAACCACTATCCGTATTCGATCCGGTTTCCAATTATAATAAAACTTCTCATTAATATAATTTTATATTTTAATTCTGCGCTACTAATTAAAACTTCAATAATATTTGTAAAGTAGGAATATTATGTTATTTAAATGTATTTGACTAATTAACTTATTACCGTTTTCAATGTTTTTTTATAAATCTATAAAAAAAATCTAATGTTGTGTGATTATTTTTATTACATAAGTTATGGTATTAATGTTTATATATTTTAAATCAAGTGATTGTAAAAGTAGCGAGTAATCTTTAAGAAGCATTATTAAATACTGTGTTAATAAAGAATAAATTAATTAATAAAATTTTTGTTGTTGATCCAAGATGAAAAAATTTAGTAAAAGGTAAATTTTACAAATTTCATGTTCTTTTGAAAAATAGTATGGAAACTATTAAATTGCTACGGGTGTGTGAATAGCATTTTCACCCAAAGAGGGGCGAATAGTAGGACACCTTCGCATTATCAATATTTTTTTTGTGTGCAAGAGATGATAGGGCCAGTGACATTGCTATGAATATTGTCGGCAATGGAATAGTCATTTTGGGATTAATTACGTATAACTTATTATCTAATTCAAGCTACTCTATCGTATGGCCTCCTCAAATTCCAATGATATTATTAGAGCACTAGGTCTTCTTAAGTTTTAGATTTAGTGCTTACTCATAAAAAGTACATAAACTATATCAATATAGAATTCACCATATGCCACTACTAACTAAAGAAGACAAGACTGCACAAAACACGTAGTTTTCGACTTCGTATTTCCTTTCTAGTGTAATAGAGTCAATTCAACGACTTACAGAAGTTGACTAATTTGACACAAGTATAAAATACACATAAATAAAAAAAAGGTGAACTTTTCCTAAAGAAGATGAGACATATTGAAAATAGAAGACACTACATAATCTATTATATTCCACCTTTAACTTTTTTTCTTCATAGACTTGATTGTTCGTGTGAATTTTGAGACCTCTAGCAGGCAAGAGTCCTACTATTCACCCCCTATTTTTTCATGTTATATTCCTTTTTGCTAGCAAGGCCAAGTCTAGGTTCTTCAAATGTTATTATAAAATTAGTTTAATAAATTATTTTCACATTACGTAATATTACTTTTAATCGTACAAACTATAATAATAAGTAGTTAATGATTTAGAATTGGTAAATATTTAATGGTTTAAATATGGTAAGTGTATAGTAGTTTACTTTATATATTAATTAGGGGGTGCAAATAGAAAAATAGGGGTGACAATAGAATTACCCTTTTTGTAATAATGTCACGATTTTTCTGTCCGAAAATAATAGAATAATTTGTAAGGCTATTAAAACTAAAATTAAGTAAAAATAGAAATTTGAATGAAACATCGGCTCTTAAACTTTTGCACTGCCCGTTTGTTTTATTTTTTGTGCACTCCCATCGGGCATAATTCATATATATATATATATGTGTGTGTGTGTGTGTGTGTGTGTGTGTGTGTGTGTATAGAGGAATTTTATGGTGCTCACCTTATGTGAACACTTTACATGGGCACCTGTCGATATGTCATGCCATGTCGACATGCCACATACACGTTAGATGATACGTAACACTAATTAACACATTTTACGGATCATTGATCGACATATCGAACGATGATGTGGCATGTGTATGTATGCACACAGATCAATACCACATAATAGTTGCCGTATAAAGCGTAAGCATGCCACATCATCGTTCGATATGTTGACCAATGCCCTAAAATATAATTAGTGTCACGTAATCTCTAACGTTTATGTGGCATGTCGACATGGCATGAATCAGCGCCACATCGACATGTGCCCACGTAAGGTGCTATGTGAGCACCATAAAATTTCTCCATATATACTAGATATTTGGAGCCGGTACAAGGCGCGGCGATATGATGCCCGTAAATTCTTCTATCAATATATTATTTTTAATTTATTATTTAGTGATTTAACTGCCAAAATTAGTGCTACACATATGCTTCCATCATATATTAATTAGGTCGAGTCAATAACTCATTACGTCTTTCGGGATGCATAGATAATGAATTTGGAAGGCTTCTCCTGCAGTGCACTTCAGCTCTTACCATTTCTTCCATTATCTAATAATGTGAGGATTAATATGAAAATATCGCGACTCAACTTTACTTTTACTTTGAAGAAATTTCCACTATAACTTTATATTTCAAGTATTCAAACTAACAACACACGATGAGCCGCCAACTTAAATAAAAAACTTACGTGATATAAAATACTATAAAATAATATATAAATATTCAAACTTTCACGTATTCAACATAAACAATGGCAATTTGTGCGTACAATCGTTAAATTTCTAGCATAATGAAGGCTAAATATGAATATTACATGCAATATAGTCAAGTTTACCGTCACATTGTTATAACCAAGATATATTGATGATAATTAAAACATAAAAACACGGCGGAAAGTAAAATATGGTGTCTTCCATGAAATTTACTCCCCGTTAAACTTCTTACGAAGAGCATCTCCAATGGGTGCTCAAGATTAACTCCAATTGAACTTTATAATTTACGCTATTATACGGTTTGCCGAACATGAATACGCTATTTTTAGTATAGACACTATTTTCAAACTAAATATTGTAATAGTTATTTTTATTTTTACTTACTTTTGAATTCTGATAATTCGAACTTTCTGTTGATGAAGAGTTTGGGACGTAACAACAAACTCGATGATTAATCAGGAACTTTATCCTTTGTGCGAACGAGTTTCGTCCACGTATAGCGTGAGAAGTCGTCGACAATCACAAGAATATACCGTCTTCCTCCGAGTGTAGCCGTAGGCATTGGGCCACATAGATCCATGTGTAAGAGCTCAAGGATGAGCTTAGAGGACGGTGTTTCCTTGGAGATGTGGGACGATCGCTTCATCTTCCCCAATTCACAGGCAGAGCAGAGGTGTTCCTTATGATATGTCAGTTGGGGTAGACCGTTGACGAGTTTATTCTGACGCAGTTTGTTGATGGTCTTGAAATTGAGATGTGAAAGACGCCGGTGCCACAGATCGTTCAACTTGGGTGCAGCTCGAGAGAGAAGGCATATTGGTCGAGAGGTCGTAAGATTGAGTACGTAAAGGTGAGACGTGCGCGTTCCAGAAAGAAGAGGCTGTCCCGAGGCATCTATAATGCTGCAGATGTCAGATTCGAAGAGAACCTTGTATCCTTTGTCGCAGAAACGACCAATGCTGAAGAGATTATAGCTCAAACCATCGACATAAGAGATGCCCTTAATCGTCAGTTTGTCATGGACGAGATCACCTGTTCTGAGAATTGGCGCCATTTTGACTGTTTCCGAAGGAGACCCTTCCGAGATAGCGCTCGAAGAAGTTGCTCAACAGCTCCTTGTTCCCCGTCATCTGTGTGGAGCAACCCGAGTCTAGATACCACACATGACAGACCTGCAATCATCAGCAAACGTTGGTCCCCGTTTACGGACGGACCTTCTTGTGATACAAGTAAAATTTTCATGCGCTTAAAGGGAAATGTGGGGTCTAATTCAGGTTGTGTTGGATCTAATTTAGCTTTCCCTTTGTGATTTGTTTGATGAGGCGGGATTATGGTTTTTCTAACCCATATTTGCCTAACTTGCGCTTGCATATACGTTGCCTTATTCATGAATTGGCGTGGGGATTTTGGTTGTTGTTGTCGTCCTTCGGTTTTAGCCGTCTTTTGCTTGCGAGTAGTAGGTGACTTTGTATTCTGCGTCGGAAGGCGTTTTCGCTTAACCGTAGGCTTAGACGTACTGGGAGAATGCCAAGGCATCGTAGAGGAGGTTCGCTTGTTTGGTCGGAGTGTTGCGTGTTCGTGTGTCTCATATTCATGAAAGCGTGGAAGAATAAATTCATTGCAGCAACACATAGACATTAGTTGGTAAAGGAAAGATAAGTTTTGGTAACATAATTCTCTACGTCCTTAAGATGTTGGGATTCAGTACATAGAGAGGAAAGGCGAACATATGATGGTCTTTTCTTCTTGTCATCGAAGAGCGGGTTCTCCTTTATTTCATACGAACTCTCTTCCAGAGACGTCGAACTCACATTCCCTGTATCCATAAGAATACGAGAGTTAGTGTTTGAACATGTCAGCTTCAGGAGTCATCTTCGCCGTCCTCTTACATTTACATGTTTGAGAATCGGGTACTTGACTCGACGTAGAGGGTTTGTTCGTATTGTGAAATTGCTCTAGGGTAAAGATTTTGCTCAGTAGATCTTCTCGCTCTTTTGCAAAGGCTTTCCGCTCTAATTCTAGGGTTCGTTCTAGTTCTGCAATAACCAGAAGTTTCTCCGGATATAGATGCGAGAAAGTGCTTCTCGAAAAGCAATTTCCTGTTCTTCGGTTGGGAATTGAGGCTTGATGTCCTCAGTGAGTGAAGGCTTGTTAGTTTTGTAGCTAGTGTTCAATTCTGCGTAGTCGTATGCAATTTCTGCCCAGAGAACGTTTCTGTTTCCTCTTTTCTTCCGACAGGACAACGGAGGAGGATCTTACAAACGGCATGAGCTGTGAGGGAGTACCCTTCCTCGTTTGTAGGAATGATGTACTGTACATGTTATACCTTTTAACAATTAGCGGCGTTGGATCGCAGTTGCTGGCCAGGTCGATTCCCATTCGGGCGTCGTAGAATTCTGTTTCAACTGGTTGGTTCAATAGGCATAAGATGTGTGCGGCTCTTTTTCTAAGGTGGAGTTGCTCTTCAAGTTCTTTCACCTTTTGGTATAGCCTAACTCTTTCCTTTGTAAGTAGTTCATATTGGGAGGCCGTCAGGAGATGAGATGTTTCAATGAACTAATGGCCAGTGTGGTTTCCTTAACCTTAGTCTCACTTTGTTTATTCTTGCTTTGCAGATGTTTGACTAACGCTTCAGAGGCCATTAGACGTTCGTTTGCAAGAGCGAGCTCTTCTACTTTTAGACTAAGTAAGGCATAGTTGTTTTCAAATTTTAGCTTAAGTTCATTATAATCCTTAGCTCTACGGTGGGTTTGTTAATGGAGTGTCGGTGATTAAACACATCATCGAGTTGTGAAATTTGTACCTCAGACTCAGCGTTGGTAGGAGTCTTAGCTGTGTTCTCATCGGTGTTACCCATCTCCTCGTCCTCGTCCTGTTCGATCAGCCTTGCCATGCAGCAATCTTCATCCTTAGGCTCCTCGTCTTCTGAAGTGTCGTTCACCCATTCAGCTTCTTCGGTGAGTAGAACTTTCCCACTTTCCATTTGGCGGGTCATTCTGGCCTTACGGTCGTGGTAGCCAGAGTCCTTCACGCGTGGGGCATGGCATTCCTTGGCAAAGTGGCCTGACTTTCCACACCGAAAGCACTTCACAGACTTTTGAGGTGCTGATTCCTCATCTTTCTTTGTCGGCTTAGCTTCCTCCGTGGGAGTGGTCTTTTTGGTGCCGCTAAAGGTTCTTTGGCGATTGGAGGAGGATGAGGATTTTTTCTCGATCTTCTTTGAGACCATCTTTGTGAGCATTGCCAGTTGTTTGCGTAGATCACGAACATCTTCATCAGATTCTGTATCAGCTTCGGATCCCGAAGAGGAGTCAGATATAACAGCTGGTAGCTTCCCTTTGTTCTGTTTGGTCTTAGAGGCGGAAGATCGTTCGGTAGTCTTGTTCGAGAGGAGAGCCAGTGGGTCGACTCGAGTGTTGGTGGACTGGGGTTGCACGTAAGGAGCATAGGCAGACAGACTGTCGTAGAGAGCATGGATGGAGGTGTTAGAGAGGTCCTTACTCTGAATCATCATCACGATTGCATTGCCCCAATGTGGTTTGAGGCTACCAAGGAAGTGATTGTTGATATCGAATTTGTCCCTCGAGATCCTGACTTTCTTGAGTTCATTGATGACCTTCAATTATCGGAGGTATGTGTCACGCAGTTCCTCTCCTTCATAGGCCTAGAAGTGTTCATACTGCGAGAGACATGCTGATTTCCTCCCCTGAGCACTTTCAGTTGTGCCTGCCATGATTTCCGAGTTCATCCCATATTTCCTTGGCAGTTGTGCAGCACTCGATGTGAGTGTAGACTTCGTTGCCCATAGCTTGGAAGATATATCCTTTGGCAGTCTCATCGGCCTGTAGGCGAGCCTCTTCATTCTCATTGATGGGACCTCTTGGAGTGCGGCGTTCATCCATGGAAGGGTTTGCGTTTGGTTGAGCAGGGATGACTGTCCAGAACTGTGCTTGACCGTTGAAGATGGAGTCCAGTAGGTACTGAGAGAGTGGTGCGCCTTTGTTCCTAATGAACGTGAGGAACCTGTTTGTCCATATGCTGTAATCGCCTTGTCGCAGCATCGGAGGTCTGGTGTCGGAGCCCACTGTTGAGATGTCATTTGTGGCAGACATGGTTGGTGCAGTTGAATCGTCCGTGGTTTTGATCTTGTATGGATAAGAGGGTTAGTAACGAACGAGATGAGAAATATAAGTTTAACGAGTAGAGTTTGAGAAAAATCATTTAAAGGATTTCTGAGAACTAGGTGAACGTGTGTGATGGTCGAAAGCGTATGAAGGGAAAATATATCTTGAAGTTTGGAGAAGTTCTAGAAATTTAAAAAAACGATTTTGAGGGTAAGTTTTGTCAATGGTGATATAGGGGGATAGGATTAAAGTGTAAGGATCAAGACTTTGAAAGGTTCGACGAAAAAAATTTCAACACGAGAAAGAATGTAATACGAGAAAATATGTTAACACGAGAAAAATTTAACACGTCAGAAAAATTCGCAGTTTGAAGAGACGTGATTGTATGAAGAATTACCCGAGAAATTATTTGTTGAGAGATTTCGGTGTTTCATGAGTTTCAAAGAGAAATTCTCGTAAGAAAAAAAATTCTCAGTTGAAAATTAATTTCTCGGATTTTTTTTTAAAAATTTCGCATGTGGGAAAGTTTCTCATTTCTTGAGAATTTTCAGGTTTGAGAACGAATTTTATGTTGGAAGAAGTATCGTGGGTTTGAAGTGTGATTTGAGAAAGTTTCTCGGAAAAAAAATTCTCGGAAGAAAGAAACTTTCTCGACTGAGAATTTCTAGGATATAAAATTTCAAAAAGTTCTCTGCTGGAAAATTTCGCGGCTCAGAAAAATTCTCGGAATAAGCTTTCTCGGGTATAGAATTTCTCGGATTATGAAGAGTTTCGAAAAGTTCTCGGCTGTAAAACTTCGCGGCTCAGAAAAATTCTCGGAATAAGCTTTCTCGGGTATAGAATTTCTCGGATTATGAAGAGTAAGCAAATTTCGCAGATGTAAGGTTTCTCGGATTTTGAAAATAGGCAGTTGAGAAAAAATGCAGTGAGAGTGAAAATTTTTGCGGTTTTAGATCTATTCTCGGAATCAAATTTCGCGGATTGAACTTTCGCGGACTTGAATGACTCAGCAAAAAGTTTCGCGGGCAAGAACATCAATGTCCTGTTCCATTGCTTATCGCGAGTTTTTACCAGAAAATCGTCCGTTTTCACTCAAATCTCAACCAAAATCGCTCAAACTTGATCCAGAACTTCAGAAAATCTTCCCTAAACACATAGTCGACCGATTTGTGAGCTAAAAACAACAAAAGACAGGTCAAATCGACCAAAAATAGAGAATGGCCGAGATGATTTTTTCTGAAGAATTTTTGCTTCAATCTTGCTCAAAACTCGTTAAAACTGATCCAAAAGTGTTTTAAAAACATTTTAGGCATAGAATCGATCTGGGGGAAGGTTTTAAACACAAAAACAAAGCATTGATACCCCAAAACGAGCTCAAAATGCCCGAAAGTGATTTTTTACCAAAACACCTTTGATCTTCTCGAAATCGAACGAAACTGGATTCAAATCAATGCAGATCGATCCACGTTTGCTCTGATACCACTTGTTGGTCCCGATTGCACCAAACAGGGAATCAAAGAGGCTTTGATGGAATGAAAAAGGCTGAGGTTCTCACTTTCAAGTGTGTGTATTGGTGTGAAAAATGAGTTTAGCCTTTGATCTTTGATTACCTTTCAAATTGTGTTGGTAAAACCTTATGTACCACATTAACCCTAGGTATATTAAGGCCCAAACACTAAATATTAAATAATTACATTCTACTCCAAAGCCCAAAATAAAGGATAATTACAATATTAATCCCAAGACTTAAACTATTAACACAATATCTAAATATCCTAACAAGAGCCAAAACAAGATCATCGTATCCCTTATGAACGTCCAAATCGATCGTTCTAAGGAAAGGCTCGCCGTCCGTACTAACTTTCACATAGTACATTTTGCTCATCTTACTCCTACGATACGAACGAATCGGTGGCCAACCAACCACTTGATTCTTATTACAACCACCGTTTTTCTTTCTCCAATCCCAAAACATCCGAAAAATCTCTTTTTCTATCGATAGCCTTCTCTACTTCACGCCCCGGCAGGCCAAGCTCTAGCTCAGTTTTTCTAACCCTAATGTCTCTTTTTTCTTCTCCATTATTTCTTTATGAAGATAGACCAATAGTTTGCTATGTTGATTTTTATAGCAAGAGAATGTCTCTGTGTGTGTGTGTGTATATATACTTTGTCGAGTTGAAGAGTGGTGAATATTATTAATTATTAGACATTTTCAGGTCAACAGTTCAATGTTACTGGTTGTACGTGAGATACAAATGTGGGGTGTAACTTGACACATTATAAGGGCAGACAAGATCCGACGGTTTTAAGTTATTTGGTTGGTTTTGTCTGAAGGGTTTCAATTGTGGCCATTTGATAGGAATAACGGCAGATTTGCATGTGATATGGTTAGAGGTGTTCATTGAGAAATCACGTATATATATTCACACACACACATATATATGTGTGTATAACTTATATTAGAATGTAAATGTAGGTGTGATATAACAGTGCCACGTGTCACGTAATTTAAAAAATAAATAAAATAAATAAATGCACCACGTTGAAGAAAATAACACGAGCGGAAAAAACCTCCGACGAATGCAACTAAAGGTAAAATTGTCCGATTCATAGTAGGAGCCCCTAACCGATATGTCATTCGAAATATACCAAGCGTGTTTGTATTCAGATGGATAAGCAAGTAGCTTCCTCGGCTTGCGTTGAGGAGTCCAAAGCGTCGCGTTTATTAGACCTTCAATTATGTCAGTTAGCATCTTCTTCTTATTACACCCTTATTTACCGCGTAGGTGTTTGTTTTAATGCTTTATTTATTTGACATTGTTTAAACTTTTGAGACTGTATCAGCCAACGTCAGTATGCATGAGGTTGCAATTGGTTTCGAAATGGGTGATTGTGATTCATGTAATACTTGGCAATCGATGAAAATTGGGTTTTCTTTCAAACTTCTTTCGTACTATATACTTTCTTTCGCAAACAAGGGGTGATTATTACTTGTCGAGGTGAGCATTAGAGAATAAGAAGACTATTATAGATGTAAATTTCTCGAAATTGCATATTTTCGATCTTTTGTCATACTATTTCTCTCAAATATTATTCTCACTCAAGTATATAAATTATTGCGTTATTTTTCACAATCTTCTTATTTTAAGTTGCTTTGAGACGATGTTATTCACCTATGAGTGAAGGTCCAAGTACAACACAATACTGTGCTTAACAGGTTTATTACTGCTCTCTCTCTCACACACACTTGGATCGAATTCAACTCAATATTTTCTATCATAGTCATTTCGAATGTTGAAAATGTTAATTTTCTCTTCAGATAAGGGATCTAAAACCTTTAGTGGAAGCCCAAAGAATGCTTAGCAAGCTAGATTCAGACGAAGAATGAACATTTTTGAGTTTGGAATCAAACCATTTCAGTCAGACGACGTCGCAGGAGGAACAACCATTCGTCATCTACTTGGAATTTGAGATCGGATCGAGGGTAGGTCGAAGAAGACGAGTTTTTCCATGTGGGTGCTGTTTGATGTATGTAGACATTTTGTTTAAGTCTTTCCTTGTTCGTTTTAGTACGAATAATTGCATTTAGTAATCATACATAATAAAGAGGCCGTTCGTTGCTAACAAATTTGTTGGTCCGGAAGCAGAGGCGGAGCTACTAAGGGCCAGGACCCCACTGAATTTTTTTTAATTAGTAAATAGTATAAATTTTTAAGTGGAGGACTACAATTGAAAAATTTACACTATAGGACCCCATTGAAATTTTTTTAAAAATACAAGGTGTGGGGTCCAAGTAGTCTGGATCCCACCGATTGAATGCTCTGGCTCCGCCACTGTCTGGAAGTGTAAATGCTGTTATTAATTAAATTTATCTTATTGGGCATGAATCCCACGTTCTCTATTGGCGATTTGCTAGAGAAAATCAGGAAATTAGAAACTGAAAACATCGACTGAGCTTAATCAATGTGGTCAGCTTCATCATCTGTGTCACCTTGCTGCGTCAAATCGATTTTCCAGAATTTACATCCGTATGGAAAGCGTGTTTTCTGTTGTTTCTCGTCCAAGAAGAAGCCGCACTCAGTTTAATGGACTAGATTCTTGATAACATTGAAGGTTACCGTCCATGTTTTTTTTTTCAATTCAATATTTTATCGGTCTTCTTTCATGCTATATCAATCAAATTATTGTTTCTTAGCTTCAAATTGAGGTCAAGGAACGTGCATTTGGTCTGACTATTGACTTGTGTGAGTTAACAATGTGAGTGCTTTAGTATATCCAAGTTTAAGAAAATGAAATGGTGCTCCTGCTCTTTTGCCTAAAGATGAAAATTAGCTTCAAGAAGATGAAGAAATAGGTGGTGATGATGTTAAAACTTGTATTCGCATAAATTCTTGATAAGAGAAAACCTTTAGGGACTGTTGGGTTGGCGCATTTGCATCACTTTCAGTGGTTGAAAAATTCCCAATACACATCTAATGATATACAACACCATCGATACGTTACGATATTATTTTTTTCTTTTAGGCTTTACTTTAATTAGATTTATTAGGATGATAGAGGAGTGTTTTGCAAGGAACGTGTTTAGGTTCGTTTGTATTGAGAAGTATGTAAGCACTGGCTGAGCCAAGTCCGAAGTTGTGGGGGCAAATATAAACAAAAAATTATTTATTGGGGTCCAACGAAACGATAAAATTCAGTGGGGACATTTTACATATATTAAGTAATTTAGGGATTAGTGATTACTTTTCTCTAAGAAGTATACAAAACGAATAAAAATTCAGTGGGGTCCATATGGACGCCACTTGTCCTAACGTGGCTTCGTCATTGATTGTAAGTAAACTTTCGTTTTAAATCTTTTATTTGTTGGGTAAGACCTACTCTTTATGAAAAAGATTGTAAATAAAGTTCCGATTTCATTCGCTTATTTTATATTTTAAGAACCTCGGAGTACCCTTTTATGGCTTGAATGCGGGTTTGTTGGTGTGTTTTTGTTGGGCTTATATATTTTATTTGAAACGTGTTTGAGTTTCTGAGTAAAATCTATGTGTTATTTGTAATTAATTTATTTTGAGTATCCGGCTACTCTCTCAGCGTTTTGTTTTTACCTTTTAAATTAATCTTTCTAAGCGCATTCATATAAAATTTAGGGCGTTAGAATAGTAGTGTTTGTTCGGGGGATTATTTAAAGGGAGAATAGTAGTGTTTGTTCGGGGAATAGTAGTGTTTGTTCGGGGGATTATTCTAAGCACATTAGAATAAAATTTTACGTAGTGCATGGGGGGTCCGCTGCCCCAGCCCCAACATTAGTATCAATATACTTAGGGCGTGTTTGGTTGGGGGTATTAGGTGGGATTAGGGGGGGTTTAGAATAGTAGTGTTTGTTCGGGGGATTATTTAAAGGGGAGAATTGGCTAATACCCTCTTAATACCACTAATAAGGTATTAATAAAGTAAAGTGATCCCCTCCCCTACCTTTACCTAATCCCACCCATCTTAGACAATTTATCCTTTCATTTCTTTTTTTATCTTCTTTTCTTTAAAAATAATTAAACCATGGTCTCTCTCTCTCTCTCTCTCTCTCTCTCCCTCTCCTCTCTCTCTCTCTCTCTCTCTCGTCTCACTCTACGTTATATCTCTCGACTCCATATATATTTCTCTCTCTCTCTCGAATCTATCTCTCTCTCTCTCTCTCTCGAATCTATCTCTCTCTCTCTTGAATCCATTTCTCTCTCTCTCTCTCTCTCTCATTTATTCTCTTGAATCCATCTCTCTCTCTCTCGCCCCTCTCTCTCTAATCCATCTCTCCCTCCGAACATAGCCATCCATAATTAGGACCATATGCCCAATCAGAACAAAATAAGGGTAGGTTTGTAATTTAACTTATTTAATATAATACCATCCAAACCCATCTACCAAATATATCGATCAACATTATTTTAAACCCGTCAATCAAACATCCCAAATATTCATACTCTCCCTTACAGTTTATGGGAGTAGACGGATATGGAAGACGTTGTTGCGCCTCAATTCGTTTGCGGTGTTTGTGTCTGGTGGGATCCACTACTTCTGCGTTTACGAAGATCACGACTGCTCACATGTAAGAACATTGAAGTCTCATCAGTGACATCACCTTTTGTAATTGAGGATCCAAATGTTGTAATATTAAAAGTAGGTTTTATGATCTATGATGATGAATAGTCTTATTGGGAATTGAGATTCTTATAATATAAGAAAGCTTTGATAAGATATGATGGTGAACATTTTTATTGGGAATTTGAAAAATGACATAAAAAAATAGATATCATTTTTTTCTTGCATATTGTCTTGCTTCGATTTCGATGGCATGCCTATTGAAAAATCTGTTCATTATAATTTAGATCAGTTATACTATTTAAACCCGTGCATTGCACGGCAAAAAACTAGTATATATATAGGAATGTTATGGTGCTCACCTTATGTGGGCACGTGTCGATGTTGCATTGATTCGTGCCATGTCACATGCCACAACAACATAAGATTTATATGTGACATTTATTGACATATTCTATGTACCATTGGTCTACCCCTCGGAAGCTAATGTGGCATGTTTACGCATACAAAAAATCAATGCCACATAAAGCCGTAAACATGCCAGATTATCCAAGTATTTTTCTCTGAGTTATTGGTTAAACTAATTATGCTTTAAGATCCTTGAGTATATGTGTGTAAGTCTACGAAATATTAATAATACAAGAAAATATAAATAGTTGGAGCTTTTTTCTTCATGGTCCATATATATAGCATTATAAATATTACATTCTAATATCATAAAAATATAAGCAGGGTTGTTTTCATCGGACTCGTTGCTATAACTCTGTTCTTCTTCACTGAGATGTTTTTTGTTTGCTGAAATGTTGATGTCTAAGGTTCTCAAACTTGTAATATATTCATGTATCTATCGAGGGTTTTCGATTTTGGTTCTCCCAAATAGAAACGACCTAATTTTTGTGGTTCTCCAATAACTAATACTCCTCCGATTTTATTTACATGTCGTTTTAGCTCTCTAATTTTACTTTTAATTAGATGTCGTTTACAGATTTCAATACAAATATTTACTCCCTCTGTTTCATATTACATGTCGTTTAAGGTTATTACACATAAATTTTCTATCTTGAAAACTGTAAAACTATCTTGAAAACTGTAAAACGACATGTATTTTAAAACAACAAAAAAATTTCTAAAACGACATTTAATCTGAAACAGAGGGAGTATCATATTCCAGTTTTACCTTTTTTTACTCTTTTCAATTAATAAATGGAAAGTATATTTAATAGGCTTAAGCAATTAATAAGGGTATATTAGACATTTTATTCTATTTATTAATATACGTGAAAAAAACCTTAAACGACATGTAAATAAAATCGGTGGCAGTACAATTTAGTACGTGCATCATACATATAAAATAAACATTATTATTAGATGGGACTCCACGTTTACTATCAACAACACCACATATCGATAACACTTCAGCTTACCCTAATATCGGATGGGACTCCACATTTACTATGACCCCACATTTATCCACACAGCCGTTCACTTTGTGAATTTCTGCCAATTTTATATGCAACAACATTATCATTAGTTCGAATTAATTTAATTTAACCAATAATGATGATGATCTTATTACCGTAGGCAAACCGAGCACACTGATTCACAGCACAAGTCAAATTTCTATGGCTGAGGCGTTTGGCCTTCGCATCGTCGATGAGGCAATTCACCAAACAGTTCAACGAGCAGGTAAAAGCTTCTTTCTTCACCGAGAAACAATGCGAAGCGCATTCGTTGAAGCAGCTTACGAAGCACGCCGATGATGTATTAATAACTGTGATTGCATGTAATAATGCTAGCGTCGCCATAACTATCTTCATCATTTTCCCTTAGCCTTAATACCCTCTTGATGTGTTTGAAAATGCTTAAGATAAATGGTCTACGTACTGGAAAAAAGATGGTGAATTAAAGGTTACCTATGCATTTATTGCAATATGACCACATATATTATGTTGGGCGTTGCTTTAATTAGTTCCAGAAGATATATATTATTACGTATAGACAAGCTATAAAAGGATATGATTATTTTACACACAGATATATGCAAAAACAATACAGCCACTGATTTTATTGTCTTTGATCCTCTCCATCGCTAGATTTTGTGTTTGAACAATATTGATCCTTACATAGGAAAGTCTAATTGATTTGTGTGTCCTCCATGGGAAAGAGTCAATTTTATACGTGTGGGGTAAATTCCAACATATAGTGGGTAAGGAAGAGGCATTAAATTTTCTTTTATAAAGATTACTTGTGTATTATTTTACGTTATAGATGAAAATTTTCTTAAAATCGTCGCCATATATTATATAACAAGGAAACTCGTCACTTATATTGGTAGAGTGAATTCATTCATTCTATGCATGAAACTGTTGTTCAAGAGTAATAAATCTCTATTTACTGCACTCGCAGTATGTTTCGAATGGTGCAGTTAATTTATAATTCAATATATCGGACACTTAAGACTTGACGACTTCATCTTCCAAAAGACAAAATATTGTAACCCTTTATTGAAAAATGAACACATCTGATCAATTAGTCAACATATATATATATATATATATTTATATATATATAATTCCTCATACGTCAAAGAAGCTCAGTTCTTCAAATTTTTGCAGGTGACATCAGAGCATTCACGTAGACAGCTTTGCTTCTTTCCCTCATCTGTCATCACAATATAAAAGTACCAAAAGCCCACGTCAGTATCTTCAGCAATAATTACATTTCAATTCTAACATTATATATTATTTCAATATCATCTAGAGAGACACGAAATGAAATTATATTACCTTCGATACTACCACATTTGCGCAGCGAACAGCCAACGTTGCACAGAGACTGAGGCTCAAATTCTTCCCTAGCGAAGCACTTGTTTGGTATACAGTCGTGGCAGTGCTGAGGACAAGCCGCCGGGCAGTAAAAGCTAAAGGTATCAGTGCACACCTTCGAAGGCAATCGTCGTAGCATTCTTTGTACGTAAGCTTAATAGAACCAAAGAAGCCTCCGCCGTCGTTCCCTGCGGCGGCCGCGCCGCCGGAGGCTGCCGCTACGTAGGCGGCGAACGTGCTCATCAGAAGGATGGTCGCGACTGTGAACATCGTCGTTGAGTGTTTTCTGTCCATTTTTTTTTTTTCTGATCTATTTTCTTGAAATGTGTGTTTGTGTTTTGTTGTGTGAGTTTGTTATATACTTGGGAAAGGAAAGGGAGAGATAATGGATAGAGATTAGAGGCTGGTGATGAGTGGATGATGCCAAGATATATATGATTATGAACATGCCGTTTATGTAATACGGATAAAAGGTAATAAATTAAGATGTGATTAATGTAATAATGGCGATATTATATTATGACAGAAAACATGCCATTTATTTACTCGAGTATAAATGCTATAATCACTGTACTGGTTCGATATTTATTGAGTTCGGATACTTTCGATGAAGTGTTTATTAGGTGGGGAAGATGCATAACATCTTAGGTAAGTAAATATCAGATCTGCGAATAAAATGTTAGAATTTGAAATGATTACAAAAACCATTAGACAACATAATAGTATAAATTATCACAGCAAAATGCAGCGTTTAGACACTGAGCACACGACCTACAGATGTTGAACAAAATGATCCCAAGACTTTAAACGTAGTATTATTAGTACCCAAACTAAAACGTCATACTTAATGCCTACGAAGATTTGGGAGAACCTTCGGGCGTTTTCAGGGTCGAACGGTCTTTTCCTTATGCTTCAAAACGGCCGCTCGAAAATCTTCAGCAATCGACACATCTCTGAACTTCACGCCAACAGTCGAAAGGCCCTTTTTGCCCTCAGAAGCACTGTTTATGCAGGCAAAATGATGCCCTTCTTGTCCATATCGGTAAGCTTCATGTCTGGGAAAAGATTAGCGTTCAAAATCAACCTTAAATTCCCTTTAGTACGCATTACGAGCCTCGACTGTCCTTTTCCCGTCGAAGGGACGTTTACCTTAAGCTCTCCTTTGCCTCTCGCCTTCCACGACCCATCGACGAATTCGAATAGGCTAGAATCAGCTGTGAAAACAGTTTTTCGTTCTCTTCGCCCGTCTCTATGGGAACCTCTTGCATGGGCGGATTTTTGCTGCTGCCTTCGCTCTTCGTAAAGATATTTGACCCGAAAAGAGATGAACTTGCAGTGTTAGAAGCACCAAAGGAAAAGCCAGGATTATCGTTTTCGGGCCAAAGAGGGAACTAGTGCCAGGTGCTGAAGGTGTACTACTAGGAAAGCCACCTCCAATGAGCCCAGAAAAATGCGTTTTGGGTGCTCGAAAGCTGCCCGAACGAGCTGACCGGCGCATCTTCTCTGCCCTTTTCTGTGGATTCATCGCAATTACTTTTGTCATCCTCGACGACATTGCCCTCGACTCCTAAATCCTTGGCATCTTTAGTATCACCGCTTCAGTAACCAATGGTTCGTCTGTTTTTTTCTCAATGGGAACATCAGTTTCTGTTTCTTTTGCTTCTCTCTCATTGGATTCGTTCTTCTCAGTGATGGGAGCGGCGTTTTCAGTTTCAGATTGCACAACGTCGGCCTCGTTCGCACTGATTCTCTTCTCATCAGCAGATTCAACATTAGGATCATCAGTCTTGCCTTCAGATTTACCATCACCATTATTACTCACTATCTCCGTTTCGTTACCTCTAACCTCCTTAGAAGCATCGGGCTCCACTGGCGTGGTGAGGACAGAGGAGTTAGACGAATTCCAGCGAAAGGGTTAGAAGCAGAGGTAGGCGCTGGAGCAGACGTAGTTGATGAAGATGATTGATGGCGACGGACCTTCACAATTCTTCTAGTTGCCAAAACTTCATCGCTCGCTTTTCTGAAAGTGCCTTCCACTTGATTTGAGGTATCTTCATCGTCATCATCAAGACCATTGTTGTCGCGGGTTAGCTGGACTCCAGCATTTCTCTTTTTTGAAGGCTGAAGTTGTTTTCTGCATCTGCCATTGCAAGTTTTTGAAGTTCCAATGGGGTAGAGAGAAGGTTTTATCTGCAAGATGTGAAACAGGCAAACTCAGAAAGGACAAGAGATCGAAGCATTTTCTGTATCTAATTTCTTTGTTACTTTTCCTTTGAGCACAGCAGGGAAGTTATAACATAAGTCGAACCTATAATATCTGCCAGGCCAACACTGGCTATTCAGGAATGATAAGTGAACTGGCATCGAGAACAAATTCCTCACTATACATTAAGAAACCTAAAGAGAATATGAAATTTTTTTGCCACATTTCCCACAAACTAAATAGCACGTGACATACAGATAAAAAATGGATAGTCACAAGCAAGAATCATGTACTACCAAAACTATCCGGTTGACATCAACAAACTTCAGCACAAAGCACTGACAGCTTCAGTAACACTATCATCTGAGGAAATAAGTTTCCCATTGATTTATATTGCTTGTAACCTCATAACCTCCATAGAACACATAACGAAAAAAAACAGGAGGAGAAACGCAGTAAATCACCAGAGGAAAAAAAGGTCCGTAATACAGAGAGCTCAAATGACAGTTAGCTAATGTTTTATACATTACACATCTTCCCTTCCACATTAGCATATTTAACATACCATGTTCAAAATCATTTCGATGTAACTCAATGCGACCGATATATTTATTTATCTACAGTCACAGCAGAAAACATACTTGTTAAACGCTCCAATTCATGTGGATAATCAAGAAATTAACTCATCAGCGGCGTGCCAGTGCCACAGAAACTGCAGTTTGAACTGAACGCAAACAGTGTGTGTAATTTGTAGCCTTTCAGACACAAACGTAACCCTAAACTTTCAAATTCAAGTCTTCCCACATGCTCGGAAAAAAAAAAAAGATTCAAAAAATCCCAATACTCCAAAGCACGCTCAACAACACAACAACCAAACCCAATCGAGAAAAGCAAAAGTATATCGACTCTCTACAGCTACTTAAAGGTCATTTCAATCGAACTCATTAACCCAAACTCCACACAAATTAAATTTACGGAAACGAAATCGACACGGTGGATAAAAAATCAGTACAGAAAGCAAATAGAGCTTGGCTGAGAGATTCAATGGATCTGCAAAAATCCTTGATTCCAATTTAAGCTCTTCAGACGAGTCTAGACCTTCCAAACCCTAGCTGTTTAAATGTATGAGAAGCAAGAATATATATAAACAAAATAGGCCTACGTTTTACGCATATTATATTAACATTTTTATCCCTTTGTTAATTTGGAAGTCAAAGTTAAAAATTGTTGATGAGAAAAGTACAAAAATTGAATGAAATTAATAGCTCGAACTCGATCGAACACGTATTTAAACTTAACTACATTATATGATACATACTAATATTATTTTATCTAAGATTTTGTCAACCGTGTTTGTCTTGGATTAGGGAAAAAGAACATCGAAATAACAACGATTTTCAACAAAAAATTGCAAACTTGTTAGGTAGTGAAAACAATTATTACAAAATTATCTTAAATAGTATTGCTTTTGAGAAAAGAAAAAGCCCGTTATATCCTCATTTTCCACTGGTAATCCCAAATCAATCTCAATATACAAATGCTCTCAGTTTCGCACATCTAAATCAAGAAAGTTTGAACCTTTGCCTACTTTTGTCCTCTCCCAATATCTGGAAATCGACCCAAAAGCCTAATCGGTTTAATTGGGATTGGGTTTTGGGTAATTCTTGTCGGAGAAGAAAAAGAGCCTGTTCTATGGAACTGTGGTTTGGGATCCATGGTTGATTGTGGCTCAAATCGCGTGCCTTCAATGTCTATACTATCTAGCCCTAGGATTATTCTCAGGAATTCTTGTTGGGACGCGTGTCTCGAAGATGAGCCTTGCGTACTTCTTCGATTACGTGACGGTTAATGCATCTACAGTCACTGGATGTGTTTATGGCTTCCGTTTTGCTAAGCTCTGCTGCTGGTAAGTGTGTGTTCTTGCTCTCTCGATTTTTGCATTGTTTCGATTCGTTTCGCATGATTTCATTCGTCGGATGTAGACCTGTCTTGGATCTTAACCTTATATGCTTCTGTAGAATTTCTTGTTAGGTAGAAAATTTGTGGAGTCTGTGTGCAATGTTAGGCTTAAAGTGATTGGGTGGAGAGGTTACTAGAGAAGCTAATTGCAATGATAGGAATGAAATTGATATAATATGACTGGCATGACTTCGGAATTCTGTTCAAGCTATTGATTTCATGGCTCATGCTTCTTTCAGGGTCGAGGGATAGTTGACCTTTCGATGTTGATCTGTGTGTTTGAATATCTAAAGTTTTTCTATGATCCCTCTGAACCTTACATGACGAATAAACCCCAGAAATACCATTCGAGAAAGATTGTTATATGGCTTCGAAAAGATCTTTGCTGTTCTGAAGCTATGAATCTTAATCAACAGATCTTCATTATGAGTCTCTTTATTGTGTTGCTACTAACTATATTTCATTAGTTAGCGAAACATTCTTCCTGACATATTTATTATGTTCTCGTACAGGCTGTGTTTTTAGTGTACTTAGTCGAAAGGCGAAAAAATGCTTGGATTTCTCAGCGACACTATACGTCATCCACCTTTTCATCTGTGTTGCATATGTTGGTTGGCCCTCCTCGATAACGTGGTGGGTCGTGAACTTATCTGGGCTAGCTTTAATGCATTATTAGGTGAATATCTCTGCATGAGAAGAGAATTACGGGAAATTCCCATCTCGAGATTTCGATCAGGTAAGTTCTTTTTGTTCGTTTACGTAATTACTCATTCTGCTTGGCATTCGTATCGTAGCTGTCCTGTGATTGATACAAATGCGATTCCTTTTCCTACTTCCGATCTTTACAGCGTTTGAAGAAAAGATTCGACCTTTACACTTGACCTGTGCTGACGTTATTTTACATCGTACTTATGCTTGTCTAAATATACATACATAGGATTGAAAATCTGAATATTACCGAGTTAGTTTCTCTACTCTGTAACAACGCCGAAAAACGGTGCATTGTTTTGCATTTTCCAGCACATCTCTTAATATATCTGATGTTATAACTACAGAGGAGAGAAAACATGGTTTATACATATAAGGATTGAAATCTGAATATTACCGAGTTAGTTCCTCTGTAACAATGCCGAAAAAACGTGCGTTACGTGTGGTGCATTTATTGCTATACATAGATTTTCACAAATAAACTGCCCAAGACTCATTATTGTAGATCTTTTCTTGTTTGCATTTTCCAGCACATCTCTTAATATATGTGATGTATAACTACAGAGGAGAGGAAACCTGGTGTCCTAAGCAGTTACCTCCCCTGAATATACACTAATCATTCAGTGAATCACGAGTAAAAATACGACACAAATCATGGACTCAGACGATGTTAAACATTATTGGCACAAACAGTTTATGAACTACTACGAATCGTTTGGTTTCGAACTTGCCTTTTTCCTCCGAACAGCTTTCTTAGTTGTCGTGACAGCAGCTTTCTCCTTTGTCTCAGCTTCATCTACTCTTTCTGGGCTCTGTTCTTCTGTTTGAGTCTTCACAGTCGAAGAATTCGTTTGACTCTTCATCCTTAGTATCTCGCCTTTTGCAGAAGCCCACTGCTCTTCGAGCTTCTTTCCTCTGCTTTCCAAGCCCTCCCTTTCTTTCCCTAACCTCATTATCAAGTTATGTGCATCCTCCAAGTTCTCTCGAGCTTCTTGAGCAGCACGTTTCTGCTCGGCTAGGGTTTTATAGAGCACATTTCTCTCGTCTTCCAAAGTTGAAACCCGGAATTTGCTAGCTCTATTTCTTTTGCAAGCAAAAGGGCATTTTCGTTCATTTCGTTGAGTGATTTCGTGGCCTCATCCAAATCTGTTTCGAGGGCTTTTCTAGCTTCTTTATCTCGGGAGATTCGAGATTCTAGGCCTTTAATTCTTCGGTCATTGAAATGTCATCTTCTTTTCCTCGACGAGGTGGGAATCTGTTGCTTCAGCTTTTTTTGCGGGCTTCGATGAGTTCTTCTCCAAGGTACTGCATTTTTGCAGTGAGTTGGCGAGTTCTTCAGAATAGTTTGAAGTTTCTTCTTGTTCGACTTTGTAAGAAGCTCGTTCGCGGAACTAAGCTCAGCAGATAAAGCCTTCACATTTTCCTTCGCTTCGTCGATACTCTTCTGTAATGATTCTTGGCTCCGTTGAACTCAGCCCTGACCTTAGAAACCTCAGATTCAAGCTCAAGTACGAGGTTTTTGAACTTTGCAACTGTTTCGAAAGATCAGAAATCGTCGTCCCTCGCTTTTCTCCAAATTCTCATGTCTGCTTTCAGTTCATGCTCGATTCTGTTCGAATTCTGAAGCTCAATGTCCAGCGTGCCTCTCAGATTCTCCTTTTCCTTCGTCAAATCAGCAATCAAGCCCTTGTTTACGTTCAACTCATCGATCGCAAGCTTCACTTTTCCTCCAGCCCCACGAATTTTTTCCTCTCCCTGTCTTAAAATCTCAGCATCCGAAGCTGACTTTTCCCTCGGACGAAAATCTAAAATCTTTATACTCCTCAGAAACATCATTAAGCTTCTTCTGATACTCATCTATCTTCGAGCGTTATGATGCAGCTCTGAGCTCAGATTTCCCACAGCTTCGTCCTTCAAATCCATCTCCTTTTCGTACTTCAAGATCTCGCTTTTAAAATATTCAATCTCTGAGCTCAAACCATCCACCTGAGCGAGACTTCTGATACGAAGAACTCAGTTCGTTCAGTTCCCTTTCTTTCTCAGTAAGCTTCAGCATTAAGCTTACAAAGATCGTCCTCTTTAGACTCTATATCAGAAGAAAGCGAGCTGATCTGCGCTTCCAAGGCAGCTATAGAATCCATCTTCTCCTTAACTGCTGTTGAAGTTCATCCTTAGCCTCCAAAAGCCTCGTTGAGCTCGAGTTCGAGGCTATCGACT